>PVJI01005723.1:0-93748 GCA_004026765.1 Micronycteris hirsuta | reverse complement strand
GGGTTAATACCTATAGCAAAGAAGATTAGAGGAGGAAGAGAAAAATAAGTCAAAAGTATTTAAAATTAATGTGTGATTCTGCCTTCCTTGAAACAGGACTTTGAGGCCACATTTGGCTTTATTTCAGCAAGAAGGTGGTCTTTTAGTGTTTACTTTGGATTTATTTATTTTGAATTTATTTAAACCCCTTTATTTAAAATGAAGGGGTAGTCGTTTAAGTCAGCCACAACAGGCTCTCAGATTTATCTTATCTGAAACATCCAATTTCTTCTAGCTAGTTAATTAAGATAACTTGTAATAATACCTATCTTAGTCCTTTGAATGAAGTCATTAGATATATGTTTGTTCTTCTGCCTCCTATTCCTTAGCTCTTTAACTCCTCAGCTACCAGGACAGAGCAGCTGCAGATCAAAATTGAGAGGAATCAATTTTAGATGAATACCATTAACTGATATGCATTACGGTCTTATTGTGAGCAGAGTGCTTTGTATCAAATAACCATTGTCAAAGCTATACATCTCCTGCATTTGACAAGACATTCATGATAAATTCTTAAACCTCTCATAGTGTCATGTATGGAGGAAATTAAAGTGATACAATGCCAATACTAGACAGCCCTTGGAAAGAATGTAGAAGAAAGTCAAGTAGTTTGTTACTAACAACCAGACAGATATCAGGGCTGCTCCAACTTGAGCTGAATCCTGCCACTGGCCCTCATCTCTCCTCTGAGCCAGAGGTGCCTTCTCTCTGCAGTGGTCGTGTATCCTACTAGCTATTTGTCAGGATTTGTGAGGAATCAGTGACAGCTCAGCAGATGTTTCCATCGTTCATTACCCTTCTGTGTTGTGGTATCCCATCACCTCTCCATTGTAGTATTGGGTTGGCCAAAACGTTCATTTGGTTTTTCCCATAACATGGCTCTGGTAGCACTTAGCTTCATTTGAAACAATTTTGTTAGATTGCGTTATGACAGCTGTCATATGATTGTGCATTTAAAAAGCAACTTATCAAAATTGGTGAATTTTTGTGTCGCCATTTTAACACTGAAGATGGAAGAAAATGCGCAACATTTTCGGCATATTATGCTTTATTATTTCAAGAAAGGTAAGAATGCAACGAAAGCACAAAAAAAGATTAGTTCAGTACATGGAGAAGTGCTGTGACTGATCGAAAGTGGCCAAAGTAGTTTGTGAAATTTTGTGCAGGAGATTTCTCACTGGTCGATGCCCCACAGTTGGGTAGACCAGTTGAAGGTAGTAGTGATAAAATCAAGACATTACTTGAGAACAGTCAACTTTATACCACGTGGGAAATAGCCAACATATCAGATATTCAAATCAATAAAGTTATTGGTGAAAATGAGAAATGTGTCTTTTATTTTATGAAAAAAAAATGGACTTTTTGGTCAATTCGATATTTCCACCTGTAATTAAATTGTTTTATAGTGTTTGCTCTGTACTAATCCCTCCAGGCTAGAAGATAAACTCCCAACAGGGGAGAGAGAAACAGGTCAATCCTGTTTCCCAGTGATTCCCAGTGCTGAGCTTGGTGCCTTTTGTAGAGCTCAGTGGTTAAAAGCTGAACTCTGAACCCAGATTACCTCAGCTCCCACATTTCTTAGCTCCAGGGCTAATTTCTTAACTTCTCTGGGCTTCAGTTCCCTCATCTGTAAAATGCAGACAAAAATAGTGTTAGTCTCTTTGGGTTATTATGAGGATCATGTAACTTAGTACTTAAATAAGAACATATGTCTGACGTTATAAAGGCACATCATTGTGTGTTAAACAAAATAAATAGCAGTTGCTAGATATCTGTTCAATGAAAGAATGGGTGGGCCTTTATGAGCATCTCCGGCGAACAGGCTGGAAGACGCACCTGCAGCCACTGCCTTCCCCTGGGACCTCACCATCCTTTGCTTCCCTTCAGGCACTGCTGTGGCATGTGGGGCGACCGAACTCTCATGAATAAAGTGTCCTCGTTTGGAACAAACTAACCAAGAAGTATAGCTTTGTACTTATTATAGTTTGTCTCTCAATTTCTGAGTTACATTTAGTCAAAGCCAATTCTATCGTTTTATTGATAGGCCAGGAAAAAGGAACCTCTTTTATTCTAACCCTCTGTACTTTCAGTTAAAGTGTTTTATTTTTAAGACAAAATAAGAGCAAATCACCTGGGTTTGCAATGTTCAAGGGCTTAACCCAACAGGAGTTAGAAAGGCTAGTCAGAGCTGCAAAAATGCAGTCTGCTTTTCCACTCTCAGGCCGCATTTGTCCCTTTGGTCCAAGAGACATTGACACTGTCTTTGCTTCCTGGTCTAAGTGTGGAAGCAAAAGCATATCTGTTAAAACAATTAACAAAGACAACAAAACAGAATAAAACAAAACTTCTCCAAAGGGGCAAAGGGCCAGTCCCTTGTAGGTCTTGAATCTGGTTGCAGCATCTAAAGATAGTTTTGTGTTTTGAACATAATGTCAAAAGCACTAAAATCTGAAATTGAGAAAATTAAAAAGCAGTTCTTTCCCCAAAGTAATTATGACTAGTATCTGCATATTGCTTTGTTGTCCCCAATGTGTTTTTACATTTACATGTATGTCATTAAGATAAGTTACATTTATCTTCATCTGTCTCACAACCCATTGAGGGGAGCATTATTGTTTCCACTTTGACTTTGCAGTGGTTATTTTCTTTATTGATATGCAGCTACTATACAAATCCAACAGGTACAGAGTATATTTGGCAAAATGGGAGTCTCCGTTCCTGCCTTGTCCCCCAGCCACCTGTTTGTCAGCCCCAAGGCCACCATTTGTTATGTGCATCTTTCTATCGGTTTCTTTTGCTTTTCCAAACAGTTTTCCTGCCGTCTCCCCACCCCCAACCCCACGAACACGATGATCACATCTTCTGTTCACACTGAGCTCTTTTCACTCATTGTCGGTCGTAGAGATTGTCCCGGGTGGGTGCACACCTGCTTCATCCTTCCTCCATGTGCTCAGTATTCCACGTCCTCAGCAAATCTACCGGAGGATGCCCTGGGCATTTCCATCCTCTTTCTGCACAAAGACTGCTGCCGTGCATAATCTTGATCCACTTGTAGAATATTAGTAAACTGGTTTAAAAGGTTATTTGGTTGACAGAGAACTTCGAAGTCATAATGTTCTTTGCAGCACAGCACCATGAAATAGTAAAATGTTATATAAAATAACTAAAGATTTGTGCTGGAGTAGAGATTGTCCTACCCCAGGTACCAGTATAGTGAAATGGTAGCGTGTGCTCTGAGTTTAGGATACAAATGATAAGAAAGCCCCTTGACTCCGGGAGTGGGAGTCCTTGTGTGCCGTGTCCCCACACTGTTGCCGGAGCTGAGGATGTCATTCCACGCATGTGTTGGAGTGATGGTCAGCCCATCGCTTCTTTCTCTGCGTCTTTCCCACCTGTTCACAGGGTTGCTGTGAGAATCCCACTTTTATACATATATACAAATTATATTATTACATATAAAATGTGTGTGTGTGTATATACTCATACAGTCTTTGTAAACTCGAAAGCACCGAATATAAGATACTGTTGTTTGTGTAGACTTAGTTATGTCATGTGTCTTATCTTGTTTCCAGTAGCAACCCCAGACTTTAGAAGGATCTAGCATGACCAGAGAGCAGACATTCCACATAGGAATTTTCTAGATTACCTCGAGGTTTTCGTTTAAGCCATTACTAAAAGGAAAACTTTATTTTCAGTTTCTTGGCTACTAAGTGGAGTTTGATGGACCCGATCTAACTTCTTTTCTGACAACCATTTACAACCATTATTATTAACATTATTAGTGTGCATTAAATAGTGAGATTTTTAAACTACTAGGCTTTTTTCCTGTGCTGAATCCTCGTGCGTGTGTATGTGTGTGTGTGTGTGTGTGTGTGTGTGTTGATCTTATTACTGCTGCTTGTAGTTCCCTCACTGCCTCTCAGGCTGCGAGCTGTCACCTGTGCCAGCAACACACCTGCCTCTGCAGGTCTTCTATCCAACCTCTCATTTCTAATCCAGCGTAAGAAGAGAAATCAGAGCTCGATATTTAATAATTATTCAAAAGTGTAAGTAAACTTCCATGAGTCACAGTCTCAAGGGTGCATGGTTAACCTGGGAAAGCTTTCTCTGAAGAGAACCAGTTAGAATACTTTTTGAGAGAAAATATAGTATGGTAGACAGAGGATATTCTAAGTGTGTTGATGGTTACTGAGTAGTGTGTTAGAAGCACTTTTCGTCTGGTTGTGGTAGAAGTTATTGACTTGGATTTTAAAAGTCAGTAAATATTGATCTGACTGGTGTGGCTCAGTTGGTTGGGCGTCATCCTGCAAAGTGAAAGGTCACACATTTGATTTCTGGTCACGGCACATGCCTGGGTTGTGATTAGGTCCCCAGTCGGGGCACATACGTGAGGCAACCCATCGATGTTTCGCTCCCTCTCTTTCTCCTTCCCTTCCCTTCAAAACAAAATAATAAAATAAAATCTTTAAAAAATAAAAAGTCAACAAATATTGACTGGGCAACTTTTATGTGCCATAATGCAGGTTAGTAAATCATGAACAAATAAAATGTTTCAGGTGTGATAAGTGCCATAAATCAATAAGGAAGTCAAGGATGAAAGAAGAAAAGAAGGAAAGAAAATAATGAAAGGTACATAAATTCATAATAAGAGGAATGGGAGGGCTGCAGGTGAGCTTTTATATAAGTTGTCAGGGAAGAATTCTCTAATAAGGTGACTTTTGAGCAGAGGCCTGAAGGGGGGCGGAACTGCTAAAAGCAAGTGCAGTGGCCCTGAGGCAGCGCCTGCAAGAGCAGATCCATGAAAAGGAGGGGTCATTGTGGCTGCAGCAGCCTGAGCCAGTGAGCCACGTGGGGAGCAGGAGGTGTGTGCGGTGGTGGAGCTGACCATGTAGGGCCTTGGAGAGCTCCCTGGGAGGCCATTGGCTTTTGCTCTGAGTCGAATGGGAAGCCACTACTAGGTTTTGAGCAGTGGTTTTGAGCAGCCGTGACATGAGCTCACTGACTGGCTGCTGTAAGGGACCTTAGATGCAGCAAAACCCGTTAGGATACTCGGGTTAAATCCAGAGAGGCAGACAGACGATGGTGGCTTTGAAATATGAGGATCTAAGGAAATGTGGGTAACTGCAGAAGATTAGTTCGGAAGGTCCTTAATGAATGGCGATGGAAAACTGCCACTGATGTTAAATGGGGAGCTCCTGGAGCCACGCCTCCTGCATACTTCCCCATGAGCTGTTCTTCTAGCCAGGGTCTTAACTTCCCCATTTCTTCCCTGGCAGAGAAAGCACTAAAATAAAAACATTAAATTTTACTTGTTGGCTTCAGTTTTATAAACATCACAATTCTGAAAGTAGCCATATTACTAAAAGATTGTCCAGTGTTTGAAACCCTTTTCTAAGGCGATCAATAACCTCCTTGTCAAACTTAGTGGCATTTTTTGCCCTTTCTAATCTCCCTCCATCTCTCCTCTCCAGGACTCCTCTTCTGGTTCCCATGATTCTGCAGCTTTTTATGCCATCCTAATGCTGTTTTCCTTCTTTCTTTTCTTCCTGACCCTTGCTGGTGTGCGCATCTACCCGTCATGCCGTCCACCCTTGCTTTTCTTTTCTTGGAAGTGCTCTCTTGGTGAATTTATTCCTCTAGTTTCAACCATCCTTGGGCCAGGGTTACAGACCCTCACCTCCAGTTCTGACCTGTCCGCTCTGCGCTGGTTGTGTATTATGCAAACCAGCTTCCTGTTCCCATTTCTCTGACTGGTGCTTTCATGCTTCTTGTCTCAAAATAGAGCCCATCCTGACACATTTTTCTGCTCCATTTTCCCCCCAATCTGTTTTCAAGTCTTATAGATCCTTTTTTGGAATGTCTTTCAGGTTTATACTTTCTTCTCTCATAATAGACATGCCATAGCCCCAGCCTTACTGTCTTATTCTTGGATTCCAGCTATAGGCGATGAGGGGCTAATTTTGCTTCTAGTTCCCCTCCACTCTAGTCCTTTTGGCGTAACAGTGATAATCAAGTCAACAAGCATTCTCTAAACGCCTACTGTGTGCCGGGCACTGCTGTGGGCACTGGGGCTGTAAAACAGGCAACAGTCTTGCCCTCAGGAGCTCGCGTTCTAGACTGGGGAGCAGACAGTGAGCTAAGTAAGTAGAGACTTAGGCACGTTTGGGGGTGCCGGTGCTCAGAGGAGGGGAAGGCTGGGGAGAGGGGTGGGGGAAGGAACGTCAGATTGGGAAGAGGCTTGCAGTTTCAAATGAGGTGGGGGTAACAGAGAAGGTGACCTTTTTAATTTATTTTTTTTTTATTGAGGTAAAACGTGTTTCACATAAAATTTTACTGTTTCAACCGTTTTTGAGTTCAGTGGCATCAAGTACATTCGCATTCTTATGCAACTATCACCGCTGTCTGTCTCCTGAACTTTGTCATCTTCCCAACCTGACACTCTGTACCCGTTAAACAACAACTCTCCATTCACTCCCCCCGCCCCCGCCCCTGATAACCACTGCTCTACTTTTTTTCTATATAAAATTGACTATTTTAGTTCCTCATATAAGTGAAATCATACGATATTTGTCCTTTTGTGCCTAGCTTGTTTCACTTAGCATAATGTGTTCAGGGTTCATTCAAGCTATAGTGTGCGCTACAGTTTTTTTTTTTTTTAAGGCCAAATAGTATTCCACTGTATGTGTGTACCCCATTTTGTTTCTCCATTTATCTGTTGATGGACATTGAGATCGTTTCATCCTTTTGGCTCTTGTAACGAATGCTGATGAGAACACGGGTGTACAATGATCTCTTTCAGTCCCTGCTCTCAGTTCTTTTGGGTACATACTTAGAAGTGGAATTGCTGGATCATGGTAATTGTATATTTAATTTTTGAAGGAACTGCCATATAATCTTTCACAGTGGCTGTTCTGTTTTACATTCCCAAGAGGATAACTTCTGAGTGAAGACCTAAAGGAAGTGAGGGAGCGAGCCAGGAGAGTATCTAAGGGAGAACTTCTAGAGTCGAGGGAGCTCCATGTGCAGGAATTCATGGAATTCATGTTTGTCGCTACCAGTTCTATCTCACCCATGTTTCTGCTGTGAGCTTTTTCCCCCTCACTTAGTTGCTGGTTGCCCTACCAATCACTGTTGTCATTTAGCACAAAATTATTTTTGTTTTATGTGTTTATCTCTCCAATTAGGTGATAAGAGACTAGGCCAAGGTTCATTTATTATAGTGCTTTAGGCCACTTGTAGTAATAGGATAGTGATGCACGATCATTTAGATATGTAAACCTTCCACCTTCTGAAAAAGGATAAGCTATGGTAGTCACATAATACTTGCAAAATAAATGCTTGTGGATAAGTTGATTCTATATTTGTTGGTGAGCACATTATGGTAGTTCATATAGGTGATAAAATTAAGTAGATACCAATCATGCCTGTTTAATTAGAGTGTCTAATTGGCATTTTTAAAGCTGACATCTAAAGGGCTGTTTTATATTTTCTGTACAAGTTTTTCTTTTTTTAATTAGCTTGCCATCATGGAAACTGAAGCCTGCCAGTTAAGCACTTATCCAATTATTAGAGCTTCAGAGAAAATCAGTGGATCAGAATTTCTTCATTTTAATTTTATGAGTTACTTTGAGAAAAATGAACAATGATTTGCAAAGTTTTAAAGCATTTAAGACAAGTACCTTCATTTAAAAGTCTCACATCAAACATTTCAGGAACTGAATTCTACTCAGTGTGAGGATTTTGCTAGCTCATGTCAGTTCATGCTTTCTAACTGTACATTCAGGACTAACTATATACTGTAGGTTTATGCCATTATTTTGTATTATATTATGTGACCTGCAGATGATTCACCAGCTTGCTATCCTGAATAAGTCCTTCTGTATCGACATCATTATGTCATCTTTTTTCATAAAGGAAATAGAATATCACAGATAAAATTCACTTGGTCCTTCATCTCTATTCTCATTCCCTTGTCCCGTCCTATAACCAGCCACAATCTTGAACTTAGTGCCTCTCCCTCTAGTCTATTACTTATATTTTTGCATAGTTACATATGCATCCATGAACAAAATACAATAGTATTAACATTTACCTAAGTGTTATTAAAGTTATCTCCAGAGAAACAGAACTAATCAGAGATGTAGGAAGGTAGGTAGGAAAGTGGTTGGTAGGTAAGTATATAGGTAGGTAGATAGGTAGATAGGTTGATTTAATATAAGGAATTTGGCTCAAGTGATTGTGGAGACAGAGAAGTCCGGAGATCTGTAGTTGGCAAGTCGGAGACCCAGAAGTTGTGATGGTGTAAGTTCCAGTCTAAATTTGAGTCTAAAGGTAGAACACCAATGTCCCAGCTTCAAGACACACACACAGAAAATTTATACAAGTGATAGATAGTTTTCATTGTACAAAGTCTGTTTGGAAAAAGCCCAGTCATTGTTAATATAACAAGAATGGTTGCGCAGCATCAATGTAACCTGGCAGTAGAGGAGAGTGGACTGGAATGCGCATGTGTGAACAATGGTGACTTCACTGTACTAGTCAGTGGGAGTAGCAGACACCATTGAGTGAGCATGTGTACTGTGTGGCCATCACATTCAAAATGACTGAGCAAGTAGAGCAATGAATCTGCATCAAATTTTGCGTTAAGCTTGAACATTCCTCCATGGAAACTATTTGGATGATTCAAGAGGCTGCAGCAATGGGCAACTGGTGATTGGCAGCTTCATCACAATAATGTGTCATCACATCTTGTGCAGAGTGTTTTGGTGAAATATCAAGTCACCCAGGTGACTCAGCCCCCTTACAGCCCAGATTTGGCACCCTGTGACTTCTGACTTCTCCCACAACTAAAATCACCTTTGAAAAGATAGAGATTTCAGATTGTCAATGAGATTCAGGAAAATATGACAGGGCAGCTGATGGTGATTGGGAGAACTGTGTGAGGTCCCAGGGTGCCTACTTTGAGGGGACTGAGGTGTTACTGTCCTATGTACAATGTTTCTTGTATCTTGTATCTTCTTCAATAAATGTCTTTACTTTTCATATTACATGGCTGGATACCTGCTGGACATAACTGGTATAACCTGCTTTTCTGAGGCATTCTTTGATGTTATTTGTTTTAGCTGCTACACAAGCTTTGCACAATGGCAGTCTTATAGCCACTTGGTTTTATCTGAGGCATGATTATTGATATACAGTAATTCTGTTTTATGAATATACTGTTATATTTATCTATTCCTTTATTGAGGAGTGAATTTTTTTTACAAGTCTTCGAATGTGTGATAAAGGCTCTATAAAGTTTAGCTTACTTTGACAATTGGCTGTTGGAGGCATATTATTTACGGAGAACCTGCCAGCTGAGTGAGGCACATCAGGGTGTTAGCGATAGGGAGCAATTAGCCCAGTCATTTCAGATCCAGTTGCTACTTTTGAAAAGCTCTGAACCCAACTGATGACTCAGACTCACCGGATTCACGGAAGAGACTTCATAGGGACTCTGGGATTTTTTGCTCCCAACTTTGCTGCTTCTGATGCTATTAACCAATGGACTCTTTTTTGATGTGGTTCCAACTCCCCTAAAAGAGGGTCTGACTGGTAGGCCAAAAATACAGTAACTTTCATAAGGAATAAAGCACTTGATTCATTTGCAACAGATTTGAGCCAATTAGAATGCTAACTTACCCTATTGAAAAGGTGTCATGGCTAATGTTAGGCTCATTTTCACATTGACATCCTTCTCTTCGATGAAATATATTGCCTATGTTATAGTAATATATGTTTTCCCCAATGGATTAATTTTTAAGTAATTAATTTTGAACTGATTTAAAACATATAAAAGTTGCCAAATGGAACAAAGAACTCCTGTACCCCTAGATTCCCCAATGGTTAACAGTTTAATGTATTTGCTCCATTGTGTGTGCTCTGTACGTGTGTGAGTGTGATCATTCGTCTTTTTTTTTTTTTTTAACCTGATGAGAGCAAGCCGCTGACATGGTATTCCACCCGCTCTAAGCACTTCAGGGTGTTCTTCCTGGGAACAGAGATGTTCTACATAACTGGTATGCAGCACTCCGAATCAGGAAGCCAGTGCTGGTACAACACTACCACTCATTTCACAGTTTTTACATTGCAAATGCAACAATGGCTTTTTTTCCTTTTTGGTCCAGGAATACGTATTACATTTAATTTTTGTGTCTCTTTAAACTCCTTCAGTCTACAGATCTCCTCAGTCTTTCCCTATCTTTTGTGTCCTTGACAGTTTTAAAGAGTATAAGCCTTTAATAATGTAAGATGTCGGAATTTCTGATATTTCATCCTGACTAGGCTCAGTTAATGCGTTCTGGGTGGCATGACACAAAAATGATGCTGTGTTCTTCCCAGAACATTACCTCAGATGCACATGATACCAACCTGTCCCACCACTGGTGATGTTACCCTTGATCTCCTGGTCATGTTGCCTTGTGCCAGGTTTACTCATATTAAGTATACTGTTTTTCCCTTTGAAATTGATTACTATTTTCTTGAAAGGTTTCTCAAAATTTTGCCAGCATCTTGTTTCTCATCAAATGTCTACCCACCAGCATCCACTGACCACCCTCGCCTATAAACCACCTCTGTGACCATTGCCAAATGGTGCTTTTTGTTCCCGTTATTTCTACGTTTACTAGTTGGATTTCTGCTTTAAGAAAAATCTCTCTGTCCTCTATTCCGCTCTCCCTCCTGTCCTTTCTTCCCTTATTCTGTAGGGGAGTTCTTTCAGATTCATAACTGTTAGATATTTCCAATCTGATGTTCTTAATAACTGTGCCTTAAACACTCTAGAGAATAGGTACTAAGTAAATTTAACACATACATAAAAATGGGGTGACAACGGGTTGTGTAATCCATTCTTGGAATTTTCTGTATTTAAAATTGTCCTCATTTGTCTTATTTGCTCTCGCCCATGTTCTGTAGTGGATCCTGACTACTGTGTCCCGAGTGCACAGTAGAAAGGAAACATGCCTCGTGCCTGAGAAAACACAGGAGCTGATAAATTCTCCCTCGGTGACTGCGGGCCATGGTTTGAAAAACACTGATTTACAATGGGATTGTGACATCAATGTTAGAATGAATTTGTAACTTCAGGGCACATAGTATGGCACCTGTAGGCGAATCAGCAAAAAAGCACAGCCTCCTGAGTTGAAACAATGGGGTGTGCTCCATCAAAATTGACAGACGATACATACAAAGTTGAGTTTCTGCCATCCTCAGGCCAGCGCATTCTCTCAGGTCAAATTTACTTTCTTCATGGACAAGACTTGAAGGGGCACCTCCACCTCCGCCTCAGAGCCACCTCCCTTCCCTTCGGGCTTCTGTCCGGCCTTATGCTCCATCGATGCGCTCTTTCTGTAGATGCCTGGCTGTCCCAAAGCAGGATACTGTCAAGTATTTTTAGATGTAGAGGTCATTCTTGTTCTTCAGGTGACTTTCTATGTCTCATCTGTCTTGGGTTGATTTCAGAGTTGCCCCTTTCGATGGTAATCTCACCTTCTTTGTTGCCATTATTGTGCAGACACCCTGGCCACAAGGATTTAGACAAACTCTCTCTCGGCAATCTTTCTTCTTTTTCACACCCTCTGTTGGGCACGAAAGCCCCTGTGCTGCCTGGACCCAATACTCACATATATTGAATACAAATGCAAACATTTTAGAACAGATTTGCCACAAATGATATTTCTTAAATTATTTTTTTATAAAACAACGAACCATCAAGAGTAACAGCCATATTTTCTCTTTTGATTGTAAAATCTCCTAAGCTCAAAATCACCATTAATTCCATCCCATTAAGACAACTAATTTCATTTTTAAACACACTCATGTTTATAGCACTTATATTTCCCCACATGTATTTTAGTCTCCGCATTGGAAACTAATGGGTCTGTGACCCAGGCAGCGTTTAGAGAGCACAGTGATGACTGGACCTGTGTTCCGGTCCTGCCTCTGACATCACAGAGCGCTGGTGCAGGGAGAAGCTCATGCTCCGGGCCCCCGAGTCTTCGTCTACAAACGAGAATGTTGGATGGAGTCATCTTAGAGGTTTCGAGCCCTTATTATATTCTAAACGGTGGAGGAGACTATGATAAAAGAAGAATCATCTCCGGATTTGTAGAGTGCGCAGCTGTACTGATACACTTGAATGTGAGGACCGTTCTGAGGTCAGACGAAAGCCTTTCTTTCAGCGGACAGCTGTGGTTGGGAGATGTGTTGTTTTGGATACCATGCTGTTTCTCTCTTTCTTCCTCGTGTATAAAAATAGAGTGATGATAGCAACATGCCCCCACAATGTAACTACATGAAAAATTATGAAAAGGATGTTTTATTTAATTTATCAGCATAGGTACAGTACTTGGTATTTTATAATTATCAGTAAAAAAACAGCAATTATTTCTGTAAGTGGAAAGTTTGTAACATGATTTATGTTACGTGCATATGGGTGGGTAGAAAAAAAAGTAGTTGTTTCACCAGCAGATTTGTCCCTTAGCAGATGTAAGTAATTTACGTAAACATTTCCTCTCAGATTTTTAGGGTTTATCAAATGCATTTAGAATTTTTTTCTGTTCAAAATGTATAGGATTCCTGCACTAAGGACTTACTCAACACAAAGCATTGAGTCTGATACTATGTACTCAAAGTAACATTGTTTTTAGTCCTTCTTGTGCATTCTTAAGTCGTTGAGACAACAGTTTTAGTGCTATGTATTTTAATTAACAGAACACGTAAGCTCATCAGAGGATAATTTGCTGACAAAACAACATGAAGAAAATGAAAATTGAAACAAGTTATTATGTAAATTTTAAAAAATAGAAATATTTCAAATGATAAATATGCATGTCTCTTAGTAGCTTGAGAGTTTTGGGGGAATAGTAATGAGACCTTTTTTTTCTTTAAGTTTTTTTTCAAAGTAATACATGTCCATGGCTAAAATTTACAGTACAGAAGAGCTTATAATATAAAGCAATATTTTCTGGTTTTTATTTTTAAAATATATAGAAAATTGAAAGAATGGTATAATAAACACCTATTCTCTTCACATATATTCAATAATTAATATCTAATTAACATCAATATGTATTATATATAATATCTAATTAAACATATATAAAAGCATGTGTATGCCCATATATATGCTGTATATGTTTCTCTTGAATTTTTAAGTTTTCTTCATCTTGAAAATAACCTGCAGATATCATGATAATTAACCCCTAAATAATTCAACAAGTATCATCTAAAAATAAAGACATTGCTCTGGCTGGTGTGGCTCAGTGGATTGAGTATCCACCTATGAACCAAAAGGTTGCTGGTTCAATTCCCAGTCAGGGCACATGTCTGGGTTGCAGGCCAGGTCCCCAATTGGGAGTGTGCAAGAGGCAACCAGTTGATGTTTCTCTCACACATCGATGTTTCTGTCCCTCTCTTTCTCCCTCCCTCCCCTCTCTCTAAAAATAAATAAATAAAATCTTTATAAACATTGTCCTCCTTCATAATCACAATACCATATCACATGCAAAATTAATAATTCTGTGATATAATCTAATAACTAGTCCATATTAAAATCTCCCAAATTGTCTCCAAAAAGCCTTTAAGATTTTTTTTTTTTAGCCCTGGCTGGTGTCGCTCAGTGGATTGAGCGCGGGCTGGGAACCAGATGATCCTGGATCGATTCCCGGTCAGGGCACATGCCTGGGTTGCAGGCCAGGTCCCCTGTGAGGGCCATGTGAGAGGCAACCATACATTGCTGTTTCTCTCCCTCTCTGTCTCCCTCCCTTCTCTTCTCTCTAAAAATAAATAAATAAAATCTAAAAAAAAAAAAAATTTTTTTTTAAAAAGATTTTTTTTTTAAACCTGGGTTGCATCAAAATTTCCACATGCTTTTGGTTGTTATAAAAGTAACCACTTTAAATTCTTTCAACTGTGTCTTAGGCAAGTTACCTCCAAATCACGCTTATACAGGTACTTCTTAAATAATCAGTTGATACCTAATATATTGAGATTCTGCTTTGATAACTGAAGATTTAACTTTTGAAATAATTTCTCAACATGCCCTTCCTACCTATGTGGTTTTTGTTGCTATTTGTTGTAAAATCAGTGTCGTCTACCTAGGAGTCTGTCTCATAGTGAGAAGGCTGACAGCGGTGGGAGAGTTTGGGGGGATAGAGGGCTTGAGCAAAAAAGAAAAAGGACTCATGGACATGGACAGGAGTGTGGTGATTGCAGGGGGAGGTGGTGGGTGAAGGGGGAAGAGGGTATGGGGGGATATGTGGTGATGGAAAAATACAATGAAAATGAGCTATTAAAAATAAGTATTTTTATTATCATCAATATATAAGTATTCTTCTGTAAAACCAAGAGCTATGATTTCATTTCCTTTCTTGTTAAGCTTTTTTCCTTTTTCCTGAACTTCATGATTTTAAAATTTATATTGCTTATTTTTTTTACTCCCAGCATGGTCAAGGGCTTCACATGCCAAGTGATTTCTGAGTGTTTTACATGCATCAGCTATTTCAGTCATCACAACAACCTATGATACGGGGATTATTACAGATGAGGAGAATGAGGAATAGAACAGACTAAATAAATCGTGTGAGTTCATGCTAAGTGGTAGGTAGTAGGGTTTGAATGTAGGCCTCTGGGATACGGTGGTCATGCTCTTAATCACTTTGCTGTTCTTTCTCTCCACAGATTCAGAGTATTAAGTCTCTCAGTTCTCCTTTATCCTTCCTGCTTCCCTCCATCCTCCTGTCCCAATCTAGACTGACTGATTTCCTAGGTCCATCACATAGCTCTCTTTCAGATATTTTTTAGATATTAATGGTTGAGTCTTTATTTCTCTCCTGTCTCCTTGATTGAATACCTTCCTCTTTCATGATTTACTTTTGTGTTTTGCTAGAGCAAATCAATAAGTAACATCCTACCAAAGGATGTTTTAAAAAGTAAATGTCCTTGGTCCTTGTGTTTTTTTCCTTTTATTTGCTTTTCTTCTCTCTCTTCTCCCATTAAATTGATAGTTTGGCTAATTGGAAGATTTGGGGGTGAATATCTTTTTCCTTTGAAATTTTAAAGGCAATGCCCTGTTGCCTTTTGGGCTCCAGTATGGCTGATAAGAAATCCATGCCAGTCTGATTCCGTCTCCTTTGAATGCCCTATTACTGTCCGGAAGTTTCACAGTGTTGGTGAGAGTTTTGTTTTCTAAAGTGCAGAGCAATTGTGGGCCCTCTCAGTCCAAGGACTTAGAAACTTTACCTCTGGACAACTTCTGGTGTTACTTTTTTGAAAATGTTTTCCTTTGATCGTCTTTGTGTTTCTGTTTGTTTGTTTTTTTCTGGAAATAAAACTCTCGTTTGCTTGAGCTTCTCAATTAACCCTCAGTTTTTCTTATTTTTTTGTTCATATTTAAAGGTTTTTTAAAAAATTGGAGTATAATTTACGTACAGCAAAAGTCCCTTCCTTTATTGTACAGTTCCAGAAGTTTTGACAAATGCTTGCAGTAGTGTAACCACTATCACAGTCAAGATAAAGGGTCCACGTTAGCCAAAAGGGAGAAGCAACCCATGTGTCTCTCGATGGTTGAATATGTAAATAAAATGTGGTACATATATCTATATCTACATCTATATCTATATCACCATTCTCATGACAACAAAATATTATTCAGCCTTAAAAAGGAAGGAAATTCTAACACATGCTACAATATGGATGAAACTTGAGACATTTTGCGAAGGGAAATACTCCACTCACAAAAGGACAGATATTATGTGATTCCATTTAGATGAGGTACCTGGGGTAATCAAATTCATAGAGTCATGGTTATCAGGGAGGAGAGAAATGAGGAGTTATTGTTTAGTAGGTACAGAGTGTTAGTTTTGCAAGATGAAAAGAGTTCTGGAGATGGATTGCAGTGATGGTTCTTAATGTGAATGGACTTAATACCACACAGCTGTACACTGAAAACTTGTTAAAATGGTAAGCATTTTTATGTGTATTTTACAAAAAAAAAAAAAACCACAAGAATATAGGACACTCTGCCTCATCACCCGTTCCAATTGCTCTTTCATATTTTTAAAATCACTTCATCTGTTTGGTCTACATTCTGGAATCTTTCTTTCACATCCGTCCCTGCCCCCAATCTATTGGTTTCTTGTAAAATTTCAGCAGTCAGAATAATATTTTAAATTTCAAAGTGTTTTCATGTTTTCTGACTTTTTCAAAGAACCTTGGTTGTATATCATGGGTGCGGTATCATCTTGAATTTCTCAGGGAGTACTACATAAACATTTTTTTTTACAGTTCTCTTGTATTTTCTGCTTCTTCTGGGAGGTCATTTTGTTATTGATGGTTTATATTTTTCTCTCACTTTTATTTTTCAGTGTTTCCTCAAATGTTTAGTTCTCCTTGGTTGTCCCACACACTTGAGATTAGCACAGTAAGATTGTGCTAATTCAGCTATTTATACAAGAATGAAGTCTATTGACACCTTCAAAAATAAACTTTTTATTTTAGAACAGTTTTAGATGTATAGAAAAATTGCAAAGATAGTACAGAGAGTTCCCATATACCCTATTGATCCCCAATATCCCACTCTTTCCCCTATTGTTAACATCTTACATTAGTATGATATATTTATTGCAGTTAATGAACTAATATTGATACAGTCTTATTAACTAAAGTCCATAATTTATTCAGAATTCCTTAGTTTTTATCTAATATCATTTTTCTTTCCCAGGATCCATCCAAGATACTGCATTACATTCAGTTATATGTCTCCTTAGGCTCCCCTGAGCTGTGACAGTTTCTCAGACTTGTCCTGTTTTTGATGGCCTTGGCAGTTTTGAGGGGGTATTGGTCAGGTGCTTTGTGGAATGTTCCTCTGTTGGGTTTGTCGGGTGCTTTTCTCACCATTAGACTGGAGTTATGGGCTTTGGGGAGGAAGATCACAGAGGAAAGGTGCCATTCTCGTGCTGTCATATCAAGAGGTTATGACGCCACTGTTGACGTTGATCTTGAAGACTTCGCTGAAGCAGCCTCTGCCAGGTGTCCCTGCTGTCAGGTTAGTCCCCCTTCCCGTGATGTAGTTTTTGGAACGAAGTCACTGTACTCAGCCCACACTCAAGGAAGGGGGAGGATCTATTGACAGTGGACTCCCAAAATGCTACAACTTCTTCTTACAGTATCCTTCAATTTTTTTTCTTTCTGATGGGACACACCAAGTTTTGGTCATTTTCTGGGCATTCTGCTTAGAAGGGCAGGGTGGGAAAGGCGCTTTGCCTTCATATACAGAGCTTCACATGCTGCCCGCTCCTCCCTGCCTTTGGTACGGCGTGAGCTCCAGCTTCTGTGAGCTCATCAGCGCTTGTCTGCCCCACTGCCATCCCCACTGAAGTGCTCAAGCTGTGGTCCTTGGCGTGCTTCCAGGGAGTAGCTCTCTTAAATCTGACTTCTGGAAGTTTGTTGTTGAAAATTTTTGCTTTTAGATCCTCCTCTCCTAATCCAATTGTTTTTCTTACTGGTTCTGGATGTACCGTTTGCGTTCCTTTCCTATCATTTAAATATGGATGTCAGAAGACTTGAAAACAAGAGATCAACCCACCATTAATGTTCAAATATAAAGTCTTTTTTTAAAGTTATAATATTAAAGCATAAGATCATATAGTTACTTTCTTTTGTTATTTATTTAATATTTGCAATTTATTCTAGGAATAATAAAGATAACATGATGGCTTCCTGCCAGTGATTCTCCAGATTGAAATGGGGAAAAACAAGGTAGAAAGTATAATGGAAATGGGACTAACCTGGTCTGTGTTGTTGGTCTGATAGGTTGTATGTCATCAGGGAAAAACAGGACCTTGAACAGAGTTTAAGAAACGACAAATAGGGCTGAATGGATGGAAGGAACGGTTTTCTAAGTCTTGACTGCAAGGTTAAGGGAAAGGAGTTAAGAGAATAACAAGATTAAATGATAAATGGTGAGATATGCAAACATCTGCCGTTCAGTCTTATGGCCCATACAGGATAAGATTTTTTTTTTGTATTTTTTAAAATATTTATTTTGGATAACTTTAGATATACTGAAAAATTACAATAATAGTATAGTTACATGTACATTTCCCAACGTTGACATTTTACATATTCATAGTGCATTTGTCAAAACTTAGAAATGAACTTTGCTACAATGCTGTTGACTAAACTACAGACCATATTGCATAACTAATTTATTATTAAGTCAGAAAAATTTTTATTTGAGCTACATGCTTGTCACTCAGCAATATATAGCATACATATGTTTATATTCCTGAACTTTCTCCCTGTCAAATGTTCTTCTATGTACATAAGTAGTTATTGCTCTGGGTTTATTCTCAAAATGAGTTTTATAACATTGGAGAAGAATAATTAGAACTTAAAAAAATAAAGTTGTGAAGTAAGAAAGTTTCATTTTAACTTTTAAAAGAGTACATTTTATTTATGGCTTGTGGATGTATATACGGACGTGTATATAGTGATACTCTATCAATGTCATGCCTCAGGGTGTTCTCACTTGTGAAAGGAAGAGCTCAGGAACTAAATTAAGCTAAAGACAGAACAACCTATTTAAAGTCTCCGTGAGAGTCAGGAAATCTGATTTCTAGTCCCAGGTCTGCCATTTATTTGGGGGCAGTAATGTGTAAAGTCAAGGAATGTCCAGGGATGTGACAGACAGTTCTGTACTGGAGCTCACAGGTGGTACAGTCCCTGCCTTCATCCCTGTTCGGATCTCTCCACAACACCTGAGACCAGATACATTTTAGTTGAGTGCTTCCAGTGATGAGTGTTTTGGTTATCCATTGCTGTATAATGAGTCACTTCAAAACTTAGTGACTTAACACAGCAATTTATCATTTTTCTCATAGTCCCAGTCTGGAAGGGCTCAGCTGGGTGGTTCTTGGTTGGGACCCTTCATGCTGTTGGAGTCAGTAGGAGGCCAAGGCTGGAGATATCTGAAGGCTCCTTCAAGTCACACATCTGACACCTAAGCTGGGGATGCTGGAACAGCAGTGGGCACTTGGGGACATTCTACCTGTGGTCTTCAAATGGCTATCGAGGGCATTATCACAGCATGGTAGTCTCAGAATAGGTAGGTTTCACACCTGGTAATTGGCTTCCCCAGGAGTACTGTGCAGGAAATAGTCTGTTAAGTCCAGGGCCCAGAAACTGACACAGCACCACTTCTGACATATCTTGTTAACCAAGCAATCTCAGTCTCCCAGATCTAAGCAGAGAGAACATAGGCCCCGTCTGTTGAAGGAATGAGAATCAGAATTTGCCATCTTTACTTCACCCACCACAATGGAAAATTCATTGCTTCCTGAGGAGCACATTGCATTTACAGAGAGCTCAAGATGTTTAGGTGAGATGACATCTGCTGCTCATATGAGCATCTAGACCTGACGGAAATTATAAGATAAATTAGGCCTATTGTGCTGTAGACATGTGTGATCTGTTGAGTTACTCAGTACTCTTCTTTAGAAGCCATTTCGTAACACACATGCATGGAACGAGAGGCAGGCTCACTCACATACCTGTGCGTGCGTACCCTTAGCTAGTCTAGGCCCAGAGGGACCAAGTTTGTGTGCTTTTCTCTAGGAACTTCATTTTTCTCAAATTCTGCCATCCTTCCCTCCTCCCCCATATGATAACACAGACTTCAAATGAGTTGCCTTGGTGCTACAGTTGCTTCCTTAAATTACAGTTGCTGGGGATTTAAATACAAGCAAAGTATAGCCCTTGCCCTTAAACAACTAAAATCAAATATAAAACGAAGTGCATTAAAGTGATGTACAAGTGCTGTGATCAGTGAAGTGGGCACATAAGGTGGGGGGTGGGTATGGCTAGGCAGAAGGAGTTAGGAAAAATTTCAGAGAGAAGTGGAACTTTCCATCTGCTTTAAAAGAGAATGACAACAATACAAATAATAGCAGTATACAGCATTTATTGAGCATTCTGTGCTGAAATCTTTCTAAGAGCTGTCTGTGTGATACATTAACTCAGCTAATGCTGATAGTGACCCTGTGGGGTGAGCATTTTATTATCCTCACTTCATAGAAGAGTAAACTGAGGAACCGAGAAGGTAAGTCACTTCCCTAAAGCCACACGGCTGGTGAGTGGCAGGGATTTGATCTTAGGCCTTCCAGCCCCGAGGAAGCGGGCGGACATGGGGGAGCTCCCCAGCAGGGGCCGGTGCTCCAACGCCTGGACTGCAGTGTGAGGACTCCAGAAACTGCTTTGGCCACCAGACCTCCCAGCTTCCTCCCTAACCAGCCCACTTGCCCTACTAAATGTGCTTAAGGCAACTTCCATTCCTTTTAAAAATGCTGCTTTAACTACTTTTAAAATGCATTTTGTACTCCTTTTCTTGAGGCCTTGTTTAAAGCTTTTCTTTTTTATGTGATATTTTTGAAGACTCCAGCTTATATGGATCAGTTTTTTTTCTTCCTCTCTGTCTTCCTTTTTCCTTTGTTCCTTCCAGTGGGCATGCCATACTTCTGTGCCTACCGTGTTCTAGCCCTTGGCACTCTGTGTATAAGGAAGAGCAGAAAACATATTCTGGACTATCTAATCATTATACAAAAGAAGGAAAAACAATTACAGTGTTCCAGGTTATTATGAAGAGGCAACACAGGGGTGAGAAACGTTTCTGGTCAAGAGATTTATGATTTCTATTACACTGGACTATTTGAATTCTGTGTGCATTTATCAGTAAGACTCGCTTGTACCTGTGCATGCACATCACAGGTGTGCATGCACCCATCACTTTCGCATGCACGGGTCACATGTGCTCATTACTGCCCTTTACACTTTTCCCACCAGTAGTAGAATGATTAATATTTGAGGGGTGATTTATAGAATGAAATACTATACAGCCATGAAAACAGATTTACTCTGGTCTACACTGCAAGGATAAACATCATAACAATGTATAGTTTTCAATACATTAATCCTGTGAGGATCAGCAGGCCGTTTCGGTGTGCAGTGCGTTCTATTGTCAGATACCGCGGTCGCTGAAGTCTGGAGAGTGAGCCCACCTTCAGGGCTTCTGAAACTCCTAGCTGCCCTTTGTGGTGAGGGCTCCAGCGTTTTGGCCAGATTGCCATGCTCAAAATTGGTCCAGAGGGAATCCCAGGGATGGGCCATCCAAGGGGCACATGGCATCCACCTGTTTACCCAGCTGAGGTGGTATTAGGGACCATTATGGATAAAGGTCGGTGGCGAGTCATGCACTGCAGGGTCAGAGCTGGACCAGAAAGCTGCTAGAGCCAATTGCTGGGGTCTTCGTGTTTGAACTCCCAGGTCGGGCAGTTTTTAGAGAAGATACATTCTGCTGCTGGGGGGATTCCTTTGCTGTGGTGAAGGGCTGACCGAGAAGGGCTGTAGGAACCTGAGGCACTGGAGCCCTGGGTCCTTAAGGGCGAGTCCCTGGTGACGGGCCTGGCTCACTCAGCTCCTTTTGTCTGGACCAGTCTCCATGGTCCTGGCTGTTGTTTCTGCTGCTGCTGCTGAGCAGGCTGTTGTACTGGAGGTCCTTGCATGTCTGCTTCTTGCACTTGCCCAGCTTGAGGTCACTTTCTTCCTTTCCTGGGTGGTTGAGTACGCAGTCTTCTCAAACAGTGTCTACAACACTTGTTGACGTTTCCATCTGTAGACAGTGGCTTCCCAATTCTCGTCTTTGAAAAAGAAGTGACTGTAAGGATACCACTGGGAAATGGTGGAACTTAAACATACCTGTATATCCCTGGCTTTGTTTTTCCTCAGTTACTTTTAAACTGATGATTTCCAAGATGTTGAGTAGAAACTTGGATATATCCATGTGTCTTCTTTCTAACCTGTAAATGTAGGTTTTCCGTTTGTTCGGAGGTATTGCTTCCCCAGAACAGCATCTTTTATTGTTGCTTCTCTTATTGATGTCTAGGAAAATTATTCGGGGCTTTGTAGAGTGACTTAAAATTAATATGGTTTTCTACTTTGATAATTAAAAGATCAGGGACTTCAGAGTACTCTTTTATGCCCATCAAAAATAAAAACAAACCAAAATTCATGACAGAAGGTAAAAACTATTTCTGAGGGAGAAATATTCATTGTGTGCAGCATGCCAAGTTTTTGTAGCTCTCTGGACAGACGTTACTTCCCATTGCTGCATCAACAGAAGCACCTGAGAGTTTAACCGTCTCATCCCTGAGAGTCAATAAGTCACAATTTAGCCATTGCTCCTGCAACCTCTTTACATTGGAGCAGGTAAGAATTTGTTTCCAGTCTTGCTAGTGAGATGCGTTATTTTTTCCCCCACATTTCTGTACTTGTGTTTCCCTGGCTCAATAATAATGCCCGTTATTTGGAAAAGTGTCAGGTTGAGACATTTTCTTAGACTGTGGGATCCATGAGAAGCTGATCAGACCATCCTTTCTCCAGGGCCTGCTGCCCCAATGACTTCGATCAAGCAGAATCCTGATCACCTTTGAGGTGGAAATCGCTTTGTATAATTTTTGCCTCATGACTACTGGCTGGTGGTAACTCCTGAGGAAATGTAGCTGCTGCTGCCAGCCTTCTCTGGAGGAAGGGAAGGGAGAAGCCACTGCAGGGAGCACGTGGAGGTGGCACTTTTACGTCTGTCCTGTGTAAGCAGAAGCTTCCTACACTGTGATTTTGTGACTTTTTTCTCAAAAATGCAGCCTGAAACTCACATTGGAGTAGGAATGGCCTGAGTTTAAATCTCGGTCCTGGCACCTACCACGTGTTACCATCTTGCACAAATTAGCATCTCCAGGCCCACCTTTTCTCAGTTGGAAAATGAGGTTAATAGCGCTGAATTTCTTACCACCTGTTTGTTGTAAAGATGATCCATGTGACCAGTGTAATGTAACGTGTGACTTGCAGTACTAAGAAGTTCTCTGCTATAGTCATTGCTTCCTTCCCTTCTGCTGGAGAGGATGAGCTCTGACTTCAGACACAGCTTGGGTGAAATCCCACCTGAGTTGGCTGCAGGCTTGTTGACCTTTGGCAAGATTTTTAACCTCCCTGCACTGCAGTTTTCTCATCCATACAATGGAGATAAATATACATACCTGTCAATAGTGTCAAGAGGCTTTTGTGAGATAATGGATGAGGATGATCTAGCCCGGTAACTATGGTAACTTATCCACAAACCATCTTTATTTCTTAGCAACACACTTTCTCTATCTGTACATTTCTTTTCTCTTCTGTGTCTTCCCTTGTTTCTCACTCACTGCCTCTGTTTACGCTTTTCTCTTTGCTCTTGATGCCTTGGGACCTTGGGTGTGAGATGGAGCAGCTGGGGAGTGAGAGAGGCAATAGTTCAATCAGAGATCATCTTACCCAGCTTTGCCTGCTCTTCCCTCTCATCCCTCTTCCCTCTACAAAGTGCTAGGCCTGAGACACAAGGTAGAAGTCAGTCTGTGCTTGGTGCTGCATTGGTAATTCTCAAGCTCAATTTCTAAGAATAACGAAAAAGTATAGCAACTTGGTATTGTCATTTGTCCTTTTCAGTTAGACCATGTTCCATTGAGCAGTCTGGAAAAGTTAAAATGTTTTCCTAAAAGATTTTTGGCACTTTAGTCACTGACAGTCAGAATATACCAGGCCAGATTTTAAAACCAATATTTGTTCTGTCTGGCCTCAAAAACTTCCCAAAGAAATGCAGCCATCCCAGTATTCCTGGAAAGAAAGATCAGCTCTCTCCTCCCCGCCCCCCTACCCCCACCTTCCTTGAGATGTCTTTCCTTTTTCCATTGCTGCCGGCTGTCATGAGATACTCTTCACCTCTGATAGGGCTTCCTAGATCAAATTCGATCAAGCCATTTGTAACAGTTCTCTCATTCATCGACTACATGAGATTCAGAACTGGGCAAAAGAAAAAGGCATAGGTCAGACACACGCCCTTGGTCCTGGGAGACCAGTCACACACACTGCATAATCCTTTCTTTTTTCTTTTTTACCTGAAAATGGGGGATACAATTACAAATTGAAGTGGCTTTGGGAAAAATATATTTATTTATTTATTTATTTATTTATTTATTTATTTATTTATTTATTGGGGAAGAGTTGGTTGCTTGCTGAATGTGATCTTCAAAGGCTCTGAAAAGGTTTTATAAAATAGAGAAGAAGCTGCCTCCTGGGTTAGTCACGCCTTTCTTTTTTCAGGAAATCCTCAGTTAAAGAGAAATGATGATAAGTGGTGGAAAGTGAAAGTCAGTTTGTTTTTAGTAGAAATCAACGTCTTTAATGAGAAGAATGAGAGGACGTTCTAGAAAGGTTGTAGAACTAGAAGAGACCTGTGAGATCACCCGATACCTTAGTATCGTAGTTGAAGAAACTGAGTCACAGCGAGGTTAATGGATTGGCCAAAACATCACAACTGGCTTCGCAGAACTACACCGAGGTGACCCTGAGTTCAGTTCTGAGTCCCTCCACCACCGCGATGGGACTCTGGCGGTACGTGTGTGTCTGCTCGCGCATGTCTGTTGGCAGAAAATTAATTTAAACTGCCTTCAAGTTGATTTCTGACTCTGGAAACTGAATATGAGGAATAAAATGAAAATTTAGTATTTTAGACATTTTTCTTGAATAACATTTAAAATTATTATTGCATGAACACAAATTCATTTCATTATTTTACTGAATAGTTCAGTTGTCTATATTTAAACATTGCAGGAATATAATCCCACAACTTAATAGTAGAGAGATGACAGTTATATATTTTTGACACATATTTTTAATACATGAAAACATGATTATATTGCTTAAGTTAATATGTCTATCCAAGCTCAGGATATAAATGAATGAAGTAACTTTTGATTTTCTCCTTATGTGTTGTTTTTAATAATTCAACCATGCAGCCTGTGGAAAAAAGCTTTTTAATATAAAAATTCTTTGAAATTTGCAGTTGTTCTGCACTAACATCTTTTAAAGCATTTGAATTCTAATTACCCGGGGGAGTTGATGACGAAGGCGGGGATCACACTAAGTTCATTGCTAAAACATTCAGTAATGTAATGATCCCTCATTTCCCGGGGCTTCTGGTTCTCATGCCGTTGTCTCAGGAGGAAAGTTCTAATTGGCTCTGGCAGAAGGACAGCTTGACAAGTCATGTTAAGAGACATACTTTGCGCATTACTGGCAGCAGGAGGAATGCAGCGTTTTAGAAGTCAGGATCGGTAGGTTCCAACTTGCTTGCAAAATTGGGCTACTGTTTTTAAAATTACAAGTTGTGCCAAGAAGAGATTCTGTAATGAGTTCGTTTTGTTGGAGAAATTTTAACGTGGCTAACATTACTGTTTACCTTTCAGAGACCTTGTCTCTGGTGACTGTTTTGGAAAACACCAGCGCCTAGAGATGTGTGTCTGTTGCAGTGTAAAGTCACAGAAAGTAAATGAAGAACTGAAACTCTTTTTGTTGGACAGTGTCCAGCGGAGCTGGAACTTCAGAATCCAGCAAATATTTGTATTGACAGCTTAAGCGGCATCTTGACATTTTAAACAATGGGTCAAGTCTTCTGTTTTCAAGAGTTTAGTCTCCTTGCAGGTGTCATTTCCAGAATATTCAAAACTACCTATATTCTCTTTGGCTAGAGGTTTGCCAGATGGTGATGGGGTTGTGGAGCCTGGCCCATGGGAAAACTATGGGTCTAAGTTCAGAGAACCAGAGTGATTCACCAAGGAATGAAGTCATGGAATGGGAGAGAATTTTTGAGATTACTCAGGAGAGACAGCCAGTTTCTGCATGAATGTGTCTAATATCAGACATCTCAATCATCATAATATAATTGTATGTACTATATAAAATAATAAATGGTATGGCTATTTTTATGTCAATAATCATTAACTGCAATGGCAGCTACCTTTTGAGTGACTATGTCAGTTTAAGTGCTGTATACATTATTTCATTTAATCTAATACCTCTGTAGAGCAACTATGTAGCAATGAAAGGCACAGATTCTGGAGTAAGACCATCTAAGTGAATCTCAGCTCCATATTTGTTTGCCATGTGACCTAGGCACATAAGTTATTTAATCTCCTTATGCCTCAGTTTCCTCATTGGTAAAATGAGTACCTTTTAGGGCCAGGTACTCCTAAGTCAGTATAGGAGTACCTAGCCTAGAGCTATTGTGATAACTATTCCCTTTTTAAAAATAAAGTAAGATTTAAGTTGTTATTTCACATGTGGCCTCATACTGGAAGGAGCTGGGACTCAAGACAGCTGTGCCCACCTGTGAAGCCCGTACGTGTCCTTCAGCTTCACACGTTCAGCTCCTCCCGTGTCATATAGCCCATTTCATTTCTGAGCAAAGCTTGAAATGCCATTTTTAATTAAATTCTCACTTCTGTTGTCTTTGTACTCTTGAGCTCAGGTCTGTCAAAGAGGAGGAAAAGAAAGTGCCAACGTGGGCTTTTCTGCCTCTCATTACTGTTGGCTGATGAGCATTAATGTTTGATATTGTTGCTTGGACTCGAGGAATCTGATGATTTGGAGAAAAGGACAAACACCCAGTTTGGAAGTTTTTCATGTAATCCCAAGCAAACTAGCACTGGGACCCTTGTTCAGTCACTTTCTTTTCCAAGTACAGGTCAAGCTCAGGAGGATGCTTGGCAAGGTCAGGAGCATGCGTGTAAATATGAATAGAGGAACGGTGCTCGTGGAAGCAAACTCCAGCCGCAGCCTGAGGAGGATGTTGAGGCTTTTACTGCTTCTTGCTTTTGGTTGTTGGGGTAAAAATAGCCTCAACTTCCATGGGAAGGAAGAGATATAGATTTTTTATTTTTTATTTTTTCTGTTAAAGATCCTGCAAAATTTTTCTTTGGAACTGGGATTAATTTGAAAAAACCCATAGAGATTGTGGGAATATCCCTTTCTCCATTATCTGTTGGAAGGTAAACTCTAAAAACTTGGGGGAAAGTTTTCTTTCCAGTTTTTATTTGACAAGTACATACCAAATAGTATGGCCATAAATGTCTGTTAAACTAAAGAGAAAATTAAGATGCAAGTCCTCAGTGCACTGAACTGATACCGTAGTGAACTATGACCATATAGCTGAGGATTATTCTTATGAATAATCCTGCAGTGAATTTTTTTTTTTTTTGCTTTAAGAACACATACCCACTTTAAAGGACATTAAAAGATGTGCTGTAATATCTAGTCACTGTTCATGTTGTCGCCTTCCATTTCCTCTCCAGTGGGAATCCAGTTTGGGGCCCAGATCTGAAAATTCAGCTGTATTTGTCCTCTGATCTGCAAAGCAGAGCTGCCTCTACCATATAATCTAAGTGTCTTTCTTCTCTTTGGCTGGTTGGAGCTGCAATCCAGTGAATTCCTGGAGGTGGGGAGTACTTCTTTGGTTCCCCGTCTTAACAATAGCATAGGGCTCCCTGTCTCTGTCTTTTAAAATTATGGTTGAACTAATTACAGAGGAAGATCGTTATTGAAACACTTCCTCCAAGGATATAAAAACAGCTTTGCCTGTACGTGAGAAATGACTCTCGACGTCTGTGGGATTTCTGAACATTTCCTAGTGAATCTTACATGAATTGCTACATACTTTGTTGGAAACGTGTGTGTGTGTGTGTGTGTGTGTGTGTGTGTGTCTCTTTCCCTTCCTGTCTTTCGCCTCCCCCTCCTCCTCCTCCTCCCTGTGTTCGCTTTCCCTGCTATGACGCAACTCTGGGTACACAGCGCTCTCCGAGCCTGTGATGTAATCCCCGGGTTTTAACCAATGCCTCTCTGCCTACCGTTCCTATTCCTGCATCTCTGGGGCCTTCGACCACGTCATCTCTTTGCAGCCCCGCAGTTCCAGCTGTCACTAAGCACGGATGTGTTGAAAAGTGGTCAGTCGATCTCCCTGCAGATGGATGTCTCTCTGAGTTCCTGTTTTCGGTCACTGGGAGTATCTTCTGAGCCTGCCTGTTGGTATTCTCTTTTAAGACTGACTTCTTTCCCAAATGCCATTGTTTCCCTTGCCCCTTCCCCTCCCCATCCCCTTAGTGAACATAGTCATTTCCCAAGTCTGGTGGCATATTAGAATTCCCCAGGGAGCTCTTGGCTAAGCTAATGCCCTAGGCCTTATGCCATTTGAGTCATCGGTCGGTTTTGAAATGCTCCAGAAGATAGTGATGTGAAGCAGCGTTGGGCCTCTTGCAGATGTTCAATAATCTTTGTTAACTGATTAAATAGTAGTTCTGTGCGCATCATAAATATGCGTTAATGTTTTGGTGCTGGTTGATATTTACTGGAATGCTGGCCTCAGTAGGAGTTTCCAAGAAGTCTTAGTGACCACACATCATAAATCAGAGAGTCTTGGCAGTACCCTGGGAAGTGGAAAGAAGATTTTGTTTCAGATTGATATGGTCTTAAAATTTTTTAAATAAGAAATAGATATTTATGATACACTTTTAATGACATACTATATATACATTTTGGGAAGATTTCCAAAATCTTTTTCTTTCTGCTATATAAATGCATTTTGTTTGCCTATGTTTATGAAAGCATTCAAATACTATTTCCTATTTCCTATAGACATATAGATTTCTATTTTCAGTTTGACAGAATTGGTTCAAGCTTAACTCTTCAGGGAAGTAAATCTTACCTGGTAAACAGGATTTAAGAATGACAAAGCTGTACAGTTAGAGCATTGGGGAGCCACCGAGGAGACCCAGGCAGTTTCCGAAGCCGGATCGGGGCCCAGCCTGGAGGCCAGCACAGCCTGACGGGGCGGCGGTGTTGTAGTGACGGTCCCAGTCTCACAGTCAGTGTGCTGCAGTGGGAACGCCGAAGCCCTTATTTGATCCCCGTGGATGGGGTTCGAAATTGAGCCATACTTTTCCCCAACACAGAGAGATGATGACTACCTCATAAGCCTGACAGATTTGTCAGAAGGATCCAGAGAGACAGGAGTGCAGTAGTTGCCTTAAAGACTGGCAAGTAACTGACTGTGCCAGCCGGTAGAGGAGGAGGAGGAGAGAGAGGAGGAGAAGGAGAGGGAAGAGGAGGAAGGGATGACAGTAAAAGAACTTCAAGGGACAGTTCCAGAAAATTGCTAATGGGACTTCTTAGATGCGTTTGAAATGAAGTACTTCCAGACAGCATGTCTTGGGTTCTTTTCACCGAGTCAGGGGTGAGAGATGAGCTGTTGTCATGTTAAACTAATAAATGACATTAGTAAGACCTGAAGTTGAAAAGAATTGTATTGCAGCTTGGAAGCTCCCCTGTGGAGGGTTTCCAAGCTCTGAGAGCCAAGAGATCACTCATCTCTGACAGGTACAATGGAAACATCTAAACTAAAAAATGGAATAGCCTTCCGAAACTTCTGGGCCCTAAGGAACTTCATTGAGCATAGTTTTCTTTGAATGGAAATAGTTTATAACTTGTTCGAAGCAATTTTTCAAAAGTAAAAAGTGAGGCATATAGAGGTGGTTCCTGCCTTTCCAGCTCCTTCAACGAAAGCCGCTTCGGGTAAGTGTATCTCTAAGGTTCCTGGGCTGGGCAGTGAATGATTTGAGAACACAGTTGGAGAATTTATTGTGACAATGATTTTTTTGGTGACTTTCCCTGGTTTGGATTCTGGTCATAAAATTCGAAAGTTTCCAGCTCTATGTTCTGACACGTTGCATAGCACTGGTCTTGAGAACTGAGAAGGGGCCACAAACCGATGGCAATTATCTCGGATTCTGAGATCTGTGTAATGAGCACAGGCAGCAAGGAGCGGGGTGCATGAACAGGTTGTTGTGGGATTTCTGATACAGGCCAGCCACTTCCTTTAGTGCAAAGAATTGGCTCTTTTGAAATGTATAAAGTGTCTTTTAAAGTAGGTGTCATATAGAACTGCACATTAACATTTTTTTTCCTATTTTTTACTGGGAGTCTAATCTCTCCTGAGCAAGCATCTCCTTGTTATTTAAAAACGTAATTTTAATAGTATGCTGCATGTGTGACCATTTAGTGCAGGTGGGACGTGGTTTTCCCCGGTCAAGTGGGTGAAATTTTGAAGAAAGTGGGAGAAATGGTAAGAGTAAGATACCAAGAGCTTTTGTGTGTGTGTGTGTTTTTTTTTTAACGACTTGAATTAAGCTCAATTAAATACATCTTAATAAGTATTCAAGTATTTTCATATGCCAGGAATAACAGTAGCTACACTTGGGATGCTTTCGGGTGTAAGCAACACCACCTGACTGACACGGACTCAGTGAAAAACCATGTGCACACAAGTTGGAGGAAAGTTCTTCTCCGTCATCTCCACACCCCCAGTAGCTGCTGGGCAAACAGAGAAAGCAGATGTTTAGAAAATAAGAATCTGATTTTCATGATTGTCCACAGTTTTAATTGATAAGTAGCCTTCCAAAATCAATGAGGTGTGTTGTTTGCAAGAAAGGGAGGGAGGTGGGAGACCAACACCGGGTACCATGGTGGTGCGTGCCGGGCTTTCAGAGAAGAGAGTGCGCGAGCCCTGGCCATTGAGAATCTCACTGCCTGATGGCGGGGAGAAGACAAGTGATCAAATCGCCATGGTGATCTGTGGACTAGGAACAGTGTCAAAGAGGCACAAATACAACACTCTCATAGCACGATTTGGAGAGACGTGGAGAGGTTCAAGAAAATCTTGGGATAGGTAGCTTTTGCGATGGGCACTAAAGTTTTCAACAGGTACCGACAATGTCCTTTAAACATCTGCAAAGCCAGAAGCCTTGGGCTTGTAGCATGTGTTCCGGGAGACTAGTCCGTGACGACACGGCAGGTGTTTGAAGCCCCAGTGTGCCCTGCAGTTGCTGCATTACTGCGCCAGCAGCGAATGAATGAAGTGTAACTTAGTGTGCTCTGATCGTCTGCCCGATATGTGCCAAGTGCAGGGCTGGGTGTTTCTCCAAATAGATGACCTTTGTCGGTGAACATGCTCAGGTTTCTTTCCTCAGTATTCCATTCATTCAAGGGCTGCCCTGGACTGTATTTAAAATTGAACTTCGAACTCCTGTGTGTTTCCGAAGTCTTTTTTTTGTAATCTGTAGGTGCAGGCAGTATTTTTTTAAGGTAAAAGGAAGTGCCAAAGGACCTTCAAGTCTCAGCTCCAATTTTCTCAATGTGATGTGATAATATTGTGCAGTTTAATGAACTGTTGGTAGGCTTATAATGCTGGTGCTTTACATTAGCTTCATTTTGAATGATGTTTAATAAGCGGTACCAAGTTATTTTTGGTACTGTTAGGGCAGTCATTGAACTAATTGTCTGTATGGAAGGAGATTAGTGAGAAGTGGTGTTTGCGAAAGAAAGCTGTCTTAGTCTTCTTCAGTGTCCCCGTCCACGTTGTCCAGCACCGCTCCATGCTGTGGTCAAGCAGACGCAGGACTGCAGACTGCGGAGGAGAAAGAATTGAGAGACCTAAGTGGTCTTTCCAAGACTGGTATTTGCAGAAGGAAAGAAAACTATTTAATAAAAAGATAAAAAAACATACTATTTTTTGTACTCAGGGGATCGGATTGACAATAAACCCAGTGAATGAGGGGCTGCCAAAAACTTTGTGTTAATGTAGCTTCTGATTGTTGACATTTTATTCTAGAATGAAAAAGATGACAATTTTACTCTTTTCTCATTTAATATGAGATTTTGTGTATATGTAGTATGTATGTAATATACATTTTATGCATTTCTCTGGAAAGGATTTAATGTAGTCACAATGCCTCTACCACACCCTACAAAATTAATTGTAATATAAGTTTTCCTAGAGCATTAGCATATTTTACTGCATCATTTGCATGTATATTATATATCTGAACGATATCTGTGCTGCGTCTGTGTCTTTTTCTGTGTAGGCATTTCGCTCGTAGACAGAAGACTCAGAGCGTCGTCGCCGTTTGCACATTGCAGGGCTGTCCGTGGAAGACGGGCTGCGAGTTAGGGCCTTTATTCCTCTCGGTAGGAAAGGCCCAGTTGGTAGACTCATGGGGAGGCGTCTGGGCTCATTTCTAAGGAAGAATTTTCTGAAAATGCTGTCCATAGGTGCAGCAGGCTGCTGTGGGTGTAAGAAGAGTCCTTGTTTATTCCTTGAAGACCAGTCTGTACAAGTGCAGGCTCATGCTTCAGCGTGAGTTTCGAGCTTCAGCATGAGTCAGACCTACTTGGAGGACTTGTTCAAACCTGGGGTGCTAGACCCCACCCCAGAAGTGTGGCTTTAGTAGGTTAGGGCAGGGCCTGAGAAATGGCATTTCTAATGACTACTCCAGTGATGCTGATGCTTCCGGTTTGGGGACCACAATTTCAAAACCACTGAGCTAAAACATGCTTATCTAACTAGAAATCATCTGTGGAATCAGATTCTTTAGGAATCATTTGGGGTTTTTTGTTAAAACATAGAATCTGATTGGACTGGTTTGGGCTTGAGATTCTGCATTTCTGATGTCTCAGGGGATGCTGATGCTCTTGGGCCATGGTGTGAGTACCAGGCCAGTGAGCCCATCAGGGATGGGAGGCCTGAGGAAGCGTAAACATCCAAAGGGCAGTTAGGCGACAGGATGCAACTCTGAGCTCCTGTGAAATAATTTTACTTCGTAAATTCCCAAAGGAGACAAAGAAAAAGTTGACTTTTGCTTAAAAAATTTTTTTGATGATAAAAATCCTTGTCTTACAAGTATCATACCACAATCACTAACGTTTTTATGAGCTTTCTCTGAGCCTTTAAGACCTCATTTACCTCACTCTATAAGCTTTACCCATCAGGAAGATGCCTCATTGAATCCACTGCAGAACTTTAAATGGAAGTGACCTCCATGTTCCTTTACTTATCGGAGTTGTGATGCTTATTTGCAGATTTGGTTATTTGTCATAAATGCTCCCTTAAAAGCATTGTGAGGGTTTATACCATTGTGTCTACTCACTGTGCTAACAGTGCTGCTGGGGTAGTGGCCATGGAAAGATGACAGTAAATCAGGACATTACTAAACTTTCATAAATCACATGGACCTATAGCCATGGGTTGGGTAATGCAAGATGCATTAAGAAAACAAAGTGTCTTTCATGGGGAAATGTGTGCTTCCTATCAAGAGCCAACTGCATATCTTAGTCTGTTTTATCCTGTTTACTCCCTTTCTTTTTCTACCTTCAGAGTTGTCTTACCACCTCTTCTCTGAGCCTTGATTCTAATCTCGTGAACTCGTTATCACTTTCTAGGTTTAGTTTTTCTGGCATTAAGGGGATAGTCTCATGGAATCACAAGCAGTTCTAGACCAACTGGAAGTACAAGATGAAGATATCAAGAAGGAGAAGCTGATTATTAATAACTCTTTAACCTCTTTTTGTTTGTTCATGGTGGTATTCATTGTGGTCTTAGTATGTGTTTATACAAACTTTTTAAGTTTTTATTTATTTATTTTTAGAGAGGGAAACATCAACGTGTAGTTGCCTCTCGTGCACCCTCTACTGAGGACCTGGCTGGCAACCGAGGCATGTGCCCTGACTGGGAATTGAACCTGCGACCCTTTGGTTCACAAGCCAGTGCTCAATCCACTGAGCCACACCAGCCAGGGCTATACAAACTTTTTAACTTCTTGATTAGTTACTCTTCTCATATAAAGGGACAGAAACCAGCACTTGCCTACCTACTGCCAGAGACTTTACATCAGTATTTCATTTAATTCTTTAAAAACCCATGTGGTCCCAGTGGTATAATTGCATCACAGGAAAATCGACTCAAGTCAATTATTACTGTAACTGGTGAAACAATTAAGGTGATATCTCACAGGTGGTACATAAGTGGTCAAATCAGGATTTGAACCAAGGACAGCCTATTTCCAAAGCCACTGGCTTCTTTTTATATGCCAAAGCTTCCTAAAATAAGTAGCAAACTCTTTGGAATGCAGATGTTCCCACATCATGTGCCAGAGGCATGACAGCAGGAGGTTTTGGATGGGGGAGGGAGAAAATAAAAGTCCTGGCCAATCAGTATCCCTTTAGTTTTTTATCCAGCAGCCACCGACACACTATCAGCTGTGCTGCAGCAGTCAAATGAAGTAGATGCCCAGCTAACAGGAGAATCCTCAGACTGAAGATTCAGAACATGTGACGAACACTCTGCTGCTTATTGAGCTATTGGCTCTAAGCATCAAATGCACACTTCTAATTTTGTTTGTGGCATTGGGACTGTGGCCCTAAAAACCACATTGCTCCTATGCCAGCGCTTTCCCTGTGGTTTCTGCCCATATGGGGTGCTACAGAGGGCTGCACGGCTGGAGGAGGGACAGCAGACGCACTTCTCCTATTTACCTCCTTTCCTGAAAGTATCGCTTCAACAGTGGTTCTTCACCAGTAGAAGTGGTTTGTTTTCAGCAATGGATTCTAATTTCTGACTTTTCCCTCTCAGGCATCGTCCTCAGCTGGGGACTGCCTTCTTAGGGGTCTGGGTCTAGCTCTATGGTAGGGTGGGGGCAGGGGGGTCCCTCCCAACCTCTACTCTGTTCCCTCACCCCTACCTAGGACTTCCTCTGTGACATCTCAGGGTTGCCTTGCATCTTTTACTACTCCTGTACCAATTTAACTAGGTCCTTATATTAAATTCTCTCTGTTAAAAATATATCATGGTTTTTGTTTTCCGTACAAGATCCTCCAGGGTACACGCCATCTTGGAGAAAACCTCTAAGCCATGTGGAAGTGTGCTGTGCAAGCTCACTGCCTGCAACACGCACTGTCCATTGCTGACATAGGGAGTTAGTTGGGCAGAAGTTGTAGAAGAACTCGAAGGATTTGCAAACAAATCATCTGCAAACAAATTTGTTAGGTTCACATTGTCACAACACAATTCAATCCTGGAATAGCATGTCCAGTAGGAGAAAAGAACAGGAAACAGCATCCGACGGAGAGAAGCTGTGCATTCCGGGTCAGCTTGTCTTCTCGGTTCGGGAACAATACCCTCCTCCGGCAACACTTTCCTCACCTTGTAAAAGTTAGATGAGACTCATGTGAAGTCAAATGAAGTTAGGAGATTGACTATTTCTACCAAGGCCTTGAATTAAAGCATACTATTATGAGTGAAATAAATATTGTAATGCTCTCATTAGACTCAGTCTCTGTCTATATGAAGCAATTTGCTGAGTCCTTAGGAATCTCTAAGTGATAATGGGTTGGGTGTGACTGGGAGGGGCGAGGGAGACCAGTCCCTGAGGACCTGCTCAGTCCTGCATTTTGCTCAGTGCATTCCATAGGCTATCATCCAACTTTTATCATTTGATAGGAGACAAGACTGATTCTCCTAACGTTGAGAGTCAGCTCTCCTAGTTAGTCTCCATTCCTGTCCTTCTGTTTCATTGTGTCTGTGTCTCATAGTTATGTTTGCTTGTGAAACAGGAACATGGCAGGTAGTTGGTGTTACAACTGGTGCTAGGCTTTTTCCGGGGGGAATTTTTAGGATATTGGTAGATCATAAGCTTAAATGAAAACCTTATGATTCTCTCCTTCATAATTGCTGATTCTGTTTTGAAATTCCATTAAGTCATTGTGTTGTTAGTAATCCACCATCAGACTAAAGGGCCCTATCCCCGTTTATGTCTACACACACCTAGAAACAGTGGTGGACCAGAAGTCAAAGCAGGCATTGTTCATTGATGACCAAATTCCGTGGTTTTGAGGCAGCAGTGGGCGGTCCTTGTGATACTGATATCCAGACCGAAAGAGATGTTCACAGATCCATGAGCATGTGTGGCCAATTAAAAAGTCAGAAATACTGGGAGAGCACAGCTCTTGGTGTAGAATAACAAGGGTTATGAACATATACCACTACCCCTTAGGTTTTTAGTTCAAGTCACTGAAACACTCAGCTCTTTTCCTCTTTTGTAAAACAGTGGTAATAAAATCTGTTTGCTTATCCCTTTGGGACGTTTTGAAGATTGACTGAGATAAAGCATGAAAGAGCTTCTGAATTTAAGGCACCTGGCAAATGTAGTGGAATTAAAGGATTAATGCATTACAGGAAGACTCTGAACTCTCCCAGACCTAACTGTTAGCATCATAATGCTATGAAAAAATCAGCTTCCTCCTGGTGGTCCTGTCTTCAAGACTTTCCTGACTACAGGGGTATTTTCATAAGTAAATATATGCTATAGTTTTTTCTTCTTTACTGCCTTTTATATCTTATTTTATGCAAAATTCAGGGGGCATATTTTCATTGCTAAAATAAAGACACAATTTCTTAGAATTTTATGAACTTTACCCTTTAACAGCTAGATTCCATGTTTCTCATGTAGTTGAAATAAACTCACAGTGAAATATCACAAATCTAGAGTTTATTTTATTTTTTTTTCAGAATCCTGGACATGCATTAGCAAGGAGACAGTGTTGACATTTCTCAGGGCAGCCTGTGCTTTGCAAGGATCTTAACTCTCAGTGTATCGCAGTTGGTAGCCTTCCGATCTCTGATCTACAGCTCTGATAATGATAGGGTTGGAGTGGACTAGACTGACGGGTCTCTTTACTACAGCTATTTGTGATTTCAGTGTAATTTTTAGAAAGCTGCTTGTGATTTTTTTTTAAACAACAACAAAGTCTCTGCCAATTATTTTTAATAAAAGCAGCTATTGTCTAAGGTTCACTTCCTTTTCCTTAAAGAATAGAATGAAGTTAGATTCAGAAAATACTCCTTAAATACCAAAAAGTAAAAATTTGCCCCAGCTGGTGTAGCTCAGTGGATTGAGCATTGACCTGTGAACCAAAGGGTCACAGGTTCAATTCCCAGTCTCAGCACAAGCCCAGTTTGTGGGCCAGGTTCCCCGGTGTGAGGCATGCGAGAGGCAACCAAACATTGATGTTTCTCTTCCTCTCTTTCTCCTTCCCTTCCCCTCTCTAAAAATATATATTTACTTATTTTTTTAAAAAGTAAAAATTTAAAGTTAGAAAAAGATGGTTGCAGAAAGGATTATAGGATCAAGGCTGTTTCTTCTTGAAGAGAGAAGACTGCATAATCAATGCTTTCAAATATGTGAGGTTATTCGCTGTACTATTCATCTCTCTGGAGGGCTGAAGGAGGAAATAGATTTACATTTCAGCAAGGAAGAATGATAGAGGAAGAATATTTTGAGTCAAGTGCGATAAAGAACTAAAGACACCAAGGGAAGTTTTTCTTTAAAAAATACTTTGTTTTGAAATAATTATAGATTCACAGGAAATTGCAAAGAAATGTACAGGGAGGTTTCGTGCCTGAAGGAAGTTTTTTTTTTTTTTTAACTTTTTGTTTTTTTTTTTAATTTTTAGAGAGAGGGGAAGGGAGGGAGACAGAGAGGGACAGGAACAGCAGTGTATTGTTGCCTCTCACATGGCCCTCACTTGGGACCTGGCCTGCAACCCAGGCATGTGCCCTGATTGGGAATCGAACCAGGACCCTTTGGTTCCCAGCCCGCGCTCAGTCCACTGAGCTACGCCAGCCAGGGCTGAAGGAAGTTTTTGAATGCTCTCTCTATAGAGAAAAATCTGGCTTGGAGGAAGGAGGCTGGACCAAGTGACATAATAAGCTCTTAAATTTTCTGGCTCTTTCATAAGTTTTTACCATCTTTATGTTCTTCCTATAACTATTGGTGGTGAAATACCACCAAGTGTTAGCCTGGTGGAGTCAGACAGGGCCTCAGTTCCGCAACCTCAGTACTTGAGTTCTGGCTAAGCAAGAATTCAGGGCGAGGACTCAAACTATGAGAGAAAGTTTACTTAGAAAGTCCCAGAGGTAGAAGTGAGCCAGCTGAGCTTTGAGGGCTCAGAGAACAAGTTAGAGAGGCAAAGGGGCCTTTGGAGCTTAGGAGATGGAGACAGGCAAGGGCTACTTGCCTGAGGGTAGGAGGTGGAGAAAAACCTGGGTGTGCTTTATAGAGAAAGCTGCACTGGGCCCTCTGTCTTGAGGGTATTTATTTGGAGGTGGGAGGATCCCAATAGGATATTCATCAGCTTTCCAGGTGTGTCCTTTCTGGGTCACGGTCTTTACTGATTGGTCAGCACCAGGGCAGGTTGTCATTAGTCAATGCAGTTGGTCCTGATGTCAGCCATGGCATCACTTATCTGGTTTTGCTGCTTTTTCTGGGCCTGGAGCTGAAACACAACTGAGGCTTATATGTGTTTGATGTGGGTCAGAACCTCATTGTCCTGGGGGCTTAATGCTTAAGGGCTATTCTCCTGCCCCCTTGCCCCTCCTCTAAGGGAGTTGACTAGCAACCTGCCAGAGGAAGAAAAGTTAGGGGATGGTCAAAACCGAATGACTAGCAATATGAAAGAGCAGGGGGTCTATACCTCATGACCAGCCATATGCTAGGGGAGGAAAGGTCACGGGGGTGAGGTCCTTGTTTCTCAATTTTGCCTGTTGCTAGGTACCCAGGGTTTTCTGCCCTGGTAACCTTCTGTGCCCGGCCCATCATCCTTGCCCTGCTCTTGTCTGACTGCCAACCACATAACAAACTCCCTATGTGAGGCTCCGACCAGCACAGGCTAGAGGTCCTCCTAATGTGTGAAAAGTGTGTTTCCTGAAATAAAAATGTAAGACTAGCCAGCACTTATTGAATACTGTCCGGGTGGTGAACGCATTGGTGTGAGGTTTATATTCATTCTGTCAATGTTTACACAAAATTTGCAAAATAGGTTTTATTGTCTCCATTTTATAATTGTGGTGACTAGGGTTCAAAAATACAAACTAGCTTTTCAATACTGTAAGCTCAGAGTAGATTCTGCCTGGAAAATTTTATATTTTGTCCTAAAAAGAGTATTATCTTCTGCCTGCACACCAGTTTGCATATCATCTTCCTCTCTTTTTTATCCTTTTCAAATTGGTCTCAAGAGGTTAATAATTTAGAAATATTTTCCAACATAAGACAGAGTATAATTATGATTTTCATTTTCTAGATAAAGAAGTAGAGAAATTCTGTGACGTCTCTCTCCAAGCACCGGGAGAAGCAATTTTTTTTTTTTCTGGTGGCATCTCAAACTTCTCAGGCTATTTATTTAATGTTGACAACATTTTTCTTGATGTAATTTCATCATAGTTTTCTATCTCTTGGTGCTCCCATTGACTTGAATTTCATCCTTTTCTTTACCTAATGAGGTACTAAAATGGCATTTTATTTTTCTTACCTTTTCTAATCTCTTCCTTGTTTTAGTCACAGTGTAATCCTTTGCTGGAAGAGCTCTATGGGATTAGCTAAAACTCAGCCATCTCAGGACTGGCCATGTTTGATTTTTGTGTCCTTGAGGTTTTGAGTGTTACCTGGCATAGAGCATCCTGTTCATCTCTATTTTTAAAGTTATTTTTTTTTTTAATTTTGGTATTAAAAGTTTGCATTTTCATTTTAAGATGTTGAAAAATATAGAAAAACATAAAAAAGAATGCCACAAACCTGTTATCTGGCAATAGGCATGTTGACCTTTCAGTGTTTGTGCTCAGCTTTTGTATGTGTCAGCTGAGCATAAGTGAAATCAGGAGGCTTTAGTTAGAAAGAAACGACAAAGATTTATTCAAGGGTCTTAGGGTTTGCAAACCAGAAACACAACTAGGCAACACCCAGAGTCTTCCAAAGAAGAAAGAGCAACCAAGAGTTCTTATCACGAAATATACGCTCTTGAGAAGAATCAGCTCTGAATTCTTAGTCTCTGGATTAGTCTGAGATGGTAATCCCCTAGATGACTGCGTACTGGATTTCAGGTGGTCTGGATTAGTCCTTCAGTGCTAATCAGAGGTTTATCTGGAGGTTTCGTGTATATCCAGGCATGGATGTAGCACTGGAAAGTTCAAAAGTTGAAGTTCCCAGGCTTGTTAAAACAGGGATAGAATTGGTTCTTCATGCCCCAACCTACTTAGTTTTAGTAATTTAGCAGCCTGACTGTAGTAACTCCATTTTATTTCTTCATTCTATTCCTCATATGTCAGAAATTTATGTATAAATAATCATCATATAAATATTACTTTACCCCTTGCTCCTGAGCATTTTTCCATGTTATTAACTATGCATTGAAAGTATTGAAATGTTGTTTACCTTTAAAATAAATATAAATCATACATTTGTACAAATTTAAAACAGTATAGAAAGGTATAAAATGTAAATTAATCTTAACCCGGAAAGATTATCACCATTAAAAATTTTTTGCTACTCTTCCAATAAAAGCGTTTCTAACTACACAAATGGGCTATTATACTGTTCAGTATCTTGCATTTTCTGTTTACTGTTGTGTCTTGAATCACAACAAATCTACCTCATTTTAACAACCTTCTGGAATTCCCTTGTGTGGATGTGCCATATTTCACATGCATCCTTCTGACAAACATTTGTTCCCCGTCTTTTGTTGTTGTTGTTGTTGTTGTTGTTATTTCAGGCAATGCTGCAATAAACTTCATTTTTAAAAATGCCGGTATATCTGTAGGGTATGTTTCTAATAGGATATAAAACTACTAACGCCCACAAGGGCTTGTGTATTTTAACAATTTGCCAAGTACCGGTAAATTGCATTTCAGAGATGGATGAGACCAGTTCAGAGACCCAGCATCAGTTTGCCAGAGTAGCTGTTTCTCGTTACTGTTGCCAGTGTTGGAATTTATCGCAATTTAAATATTTTCAGATGTTACAGGTGAAAATGATGACCAGTTTTTAAAAATTGATATCAGTTTTTTAAATTGAGGATGATCATCTTTTCACATGTTGATAGGTCATCGTTGTTCGATTGTGAACTATACGCATTTGTATCTTATATGCATTCTTTAGTAAACTTCCATGAGTATTATGTAGGCATTGTTGTCTTTCCAAATCTTCAGGTATATTTCACAGTATCACGCCCAACCTGAAAGATGTGAAATGATATTGTTGCATTTTCCTGATGAGGTTGAGTATCTTTTTGTATGCTTATTGATATTCCTGTTTTCTTTTCTGCCACTTGCCTATTTTTAATCTCTTCCCCATTTTCTACTGGTCATTGAAAATCTTTAAAAATGACCTGGCTGGTATGTCTCAGTGGATTGAGTGCAGGCCTGTGAACCAAAGGGTCACCAGTTCAATTCCCAGTCAGGGCACATGCCTGGACTGCAGATCAGGTCCCCAGTGGGGAACATGCAAGAGACAGCCACTCATTGATGTTTCTCTCCCTGTCTTTCTCTCTCCCTTCCACTCTCTCTAAAACTCAACAAATAAAATCTTAAAAATAAAATTAAAAAAGAAAACTACCTCAAATATTAAAAAAAGAAAATCTTTACAAATGTAAAAATTCAGGATGTAGAAGAGTCTAGAGATTTTCCCCTTCAAAGCTTGTTTTAAAATTGATTTTTAGGGAGGAGAGAGGGAAAGAGGAAGAGAGGGAGAAAGGGAGAGAGAGTGCAAGAGGGAGAGATAGATAAATGTTGATTTGTTGTTCCACCTATTTATGCATTCATTGGTTGATTCTCGTATGTGCCCTGACCAGGGATCAAACCCTCAACCTTGGCATATTGGGATGATGCTCTAACCAACTGAACTGCCCAGCCAGGGCTCTCTTCACAACTTTATAATTTCTGTGAAACTTTGGAAATGTTAGCCAGTAAGGGTGATACAGAATTCAAATGGTAGAGACCAAACTCATGGAAGAATGGATAGTTATCCTTTAGTGACAAGTTACTTCAGTGGTCACTCTGAAGAATTTAATCCCTTAACTTAGCCTTTGATCTATATTGCAGTAACATGTTGTCACTCTGACCACAGCTTTGGACTGTCAGAAAGGGTCCAGCAGCTGCTTCCCGAGAGTCTTCAGAACAGCAAAAAATTAGCTCAACCTAAGTCAATGTAACCATTAAATACTGTGTTTTTCCAGGATATGTCATTTCCTGGGAGAAATGGTCTAAATAGGAAAGTAAAGCAGATTACTAAATACATATAGTGTGATTCCATTTTGTTTAATTAAAATATAGTAATGTATAAAAACGTGGTACAGTGTGTGAATGGGGAGGGACCAGAAAAAATGCTCAAATGTTATCTTTGTGGGATGACATGCCTGGTGCTTGCTTTCTGTTACACGTTCTATACTGTGCACCACGTTTCAAATCCACTGAAGTCACAAAAATGAAGGCTCAGAAGAATCTGAAGGTTGAGTATTTCTTGAGTTCTTGGAGAGCATGGATTATGTACAAATTAGCCCAGTCCTTAATTCTCTTTCACTGCTAGGTTCATTACACTTTTATGAACGACACCTGGATTTCATTGTCTCCCAGCAGTAGAGGGGACACAGAGGAAGTGCAATGCTACATTCCTCTGATGAAGCATACTGATGGTCACTTTTCAGATTTTGTCCTGTGTCATGCTCTATTGTGGCGTTATCCTTTTCTTATTCATAGCAGGCCTTACAAAATGCCATTGCATTACCAGGTCTGTGGTTCCTGTACACAGGGCTGGGCAAAAGTAGGTTTACAGTTATGAGTATGCAAAACAGTTTTCTTATATTTCTTAATGTAGTATCTTCCATGTGAACAACTGTAAACCTACTTTTGCCCCACCCTGTAGTTTATGTAAGTATCCTTCTTATGAGCTGTGTAATATTTCACGGGAGTTTCTGTACTCCAGTTTATTTAAACATTAAACATGGGAGTCACCCTAGGGTTTATTTCTTGAATCTCCTCTCTCATTTATTTTACACACACTGCCCAGGTGACTTCATTAGTCTTATGGGTTTGTATGCCATCTGTATGTTGACGACTCCAAATCTGAATATCTAGGCCAAACCTCTCCTGAACTCCAGAACACTATATCCAATTGCCTACTTGACATCTCCACTTAGAAGCCTGAACAGCCTAATAAACTAACCTCATACTTACCACCCTCCAACCTAACTCTGTCCTTTCAGGTGTTCTGGCCAAAAACCTGTGAGGATTGATCACTTCTCACCCCTCCCAGGGAGCCACTGTCATCTGTGGGCTGGGTGCCTGGAGTAGCCTCCCCCTTGGCCTCCCTGCTCCCATCCTTGCTGCCCTTCAGCCTGTCCCCAACAGAGGAGTCAGTGATTCTGTTAAAATGGAAATCAGTCATTTAGGTTATCATCTCGGTGTCCTGCAGTGGCTTCCTTCCTCACTCAGGGTAAAAACCGAAGTCCTTCAAATAGCTCACGAGGCAGATGCTGTGGCCACCTGCCCTCTCTGACCCCACCGGTCTCCTCTCGCTCTTACTAGCTCTGTGCCAGCCGCACTGACCTTCTGGATGTGCCTCCCGCAGCTCGGTCATACTCCTTCCTCAGAGCCTTTGCCTTTGCCTGCTATTTTTTCCAGAACGTCCTTTTCCCCACTTTTCTTTCTAGTTTATTTGCTTCCTTTTCAGGAGTCTTCTCACACTCTCAGTGGCCTTCTCTGACAAGTCTATTAAATATTAAAAACTGCAAGTCCATCCTTCTTAGCAGGCTGAATTTTTTTTCTATAGTGCTTTTCATTGTCTGGAATAACATGCACTGCTTTATTTTATTTTATTTTTAATTAAAAGGTTTTTTCCCATTACAATTGTCAGTCAATATTATGTTAGTTTCCAGTGTACAGCAGGAAGTGCTCCCCGAAATTCTAGTGCCCACCTGGCACCACGCGCTGTCATTACAATGTTACTGACTATATTCCCTGTGCTGTACTTTACATCCCCGTAACTATTTTGTAACTACCAATTTATATTTCTTAATCCCTGCAGCTTTTGCACCAAGCTTCCCATCCCCCTCCCATCTGGCAACCATCGTCTGTTCTCTGTATCTATGAGTCTGTTTCTGTTTTGTTTGTTCATTTATTTTGTTTTTTTAGATTCCACATGTAAGTGACGTTACATGGTATTTGTTCTTCTCTGTCTTGTTATTCTACTAAGTATAATACCCTTTAGCTAACACCACTTCATTTTTTATCTCCCTACTGCTAGAACATTATCTCCATAAAAGCAGGGGTTTTGTTCTCTGCTGCGTCTCCAACATGTAGAGCAGGGCTGATGTAGCATACGTGTTTGATGAGTTATTTGTTAGTGGATCATTAAATTATTTACCAATTTTTCTATTAGGAATAACAGTGCATGAAAATCTTTACATTCATGGCTTTTTCTTTGTTGGACAGATTTCCTTGGATCAGGGTATCAAACTCATTTTTACCAGGGGCCACATCAGCCTCGCAGTTGCCTTCAAAGGGCTGAATGTGATTCCAGCTCCTTAACAGTTAAAGAGTAGTTACACTGATACAGTCCTAAAATTATTTAATTCATAAAAGTAGGAATACTGAATGAAAGCGTATGACCGTATCACAAATATTTTAACAATACCTCTTTAATCAACATCTTTTGTTATTTTAGGAAAAGGGAAAAATATTGCTTGTATGAATAGATTGTGTTAGGATTGACTGGGTCTTAATCTTGTCTAAGCTTTTTACTTTAAGCTTTAAGACCTTGGGCAGATCTCTTGACTTTTTTGAAATTTAGTTTATATTTTCATAAAATGGGACTTATATTTTCTTCAAAGAGTTGTTATTGGGCTTAAAAAAAAGTTTATTTGGCAAAGCACTTGACACATAGTAATTACTAGAAAACATCAGGTTTCCTGTCTCCATCCTGGGTTTCTTTCCACTACCTGTGTGTTTTCTTGAAACAGTTTTCTCTCAGATGAGACTGCAGAACAGTCATACAGACACGCCTGCTCACTTGGGCACATGCACACATGCGTATCTAAACATGCACCCGTAGCTTTCAAAATCCAATCTATACTGTTTTCATAAGTTTAAAATTTTTAACAGTTACTGTGACCGAAGCCGCAGCCCCTCCATTATTGGTCACTTGGTGTTGGTGTCTATGGAAGTGCAGGTAGTCAAGCAGTGAACCGATTCAATCACTTCTCCTGATAGCTTCTTCCTTGAATGTCCACATGTCCATACTTAGGTTTCTTTCCAGTACATTCTGGGGTGGGGTACATGTTATTGCTCATACTTGGAGGTAATTATTTCATCAGTTATTAACTAGGTTGTGATTTCTTTCAAAGACCTTCCAAGCACTTTTGGATTCACTAGTATATTTGCCATTTTTTATGTTCTGCACTCCCTCCTGAAGATTTAAATTCTGTTTGGTTTGGTTCCTTTTAGCCCAAAGAACTTCCTTTAGTTTTCTTGAGTGGGAGTCTGGTGGCAAACAAATTCACTGTTTTCCTTTCCCCTTCATTCTTTGATGGCTAGTTTTGCTGGATGTAGAGTTTTGGGGTGACAGTTTTTTTGTTTGTTTCTAGCATGTTAAAGATGTCGTTTCACTGTTATTGAGCCTTCATTATATCTGATAAGCAGTCCCTGACTCAGACTATTGTTCTCTGTGTATAATAAATAGGCCATTTTTGTCTGGTGACTTTTAATATTTCCTCTTTCTCTTTGGTTCTCATCAGTTTGACAATGATTTGTCTAGGTTTTCCTCTTTTTAAACTTCTCTCTTTGGGGGGTTCTTGAGCTTCTTAAAAAAATCTGTTTTTTATGTATATTTAATATATTTTATCATATTTGGAGAATTATAGACTATTAGTTCCTCTAATATTTCCTTCTCCCCTCCTTTTCTTTTCCTGGAACTCCGATTACCCGTAGGTTAGCCTTTTTGAAGTTGTTCCACAAGTCCTCTTGGTCTGTTTATTTTTCAACTTTTTCTTTCTTTTTTTTTCCAGATTGCATAGTTTATATTGACCTATCTTTAGGTTCGCTGAAAGCCTTTGCATGTTTTCTTCCCTAAAAGTCGGTCATATTTTCCTCCCTCTTCATCAGCATTTTAGATTGTATCCTGGACATTGTGAAAGTTATGCTGTGGAAATTCTGGATTTTTTTTTACATTGCTCTGAGAAGTGTTTATGGTTTGCGTTACTAAACAGTTTACTTAGATACAGATTGTAGCCCGTCATGCCTACTGTGGACAGGGGCTTCTGTGTTGGTCCCCTTCCTTAAACCTTAGCTCCTGCTGCTTTCAGTTTACCTTGTGCGCTCATGGTTCAGAGGTCAGCCTGAACCATGCTTGCTTTACACACAGAATTAGGGGTCAGCTTCTCTGTTTTTCCCTTGCATGGTTCTCTAGTCACTCCCTGATTTCCCCAGGTGTGTTCTCTGTAGAGAGTACATCTGAGACCCTTGTCTGTTTCTGTTGCCGGTCTTGTTTTCTGGTCTCTTCTTTTTTGCTTGGAGCTTTAGAATCTGTGGGCCGCACGTGGCTTGGCACAGCATAGCGGAAGCTGAGTAACCGGGTTCCTTGGCCCAGAAAGGAGTGGAAATGCTGTGATGCGAAAGCATGCACATGGCTCACATCAGTGATTTTTAGACAGAGACTCTGTGACATTATGTTTTAACATATGTTAAATGTTTAACATTATGTTTAAACACATGTGTTTGTATACACATGCCATTTATATACATATATAACTATTATAATTTTTTACATATGAAGATATTGAGGCTCAGAGAGAGTAATTTCTGCAGCAAGGTTGCCACAGCCAGGTAGTAGCAGAGATGGTTACCACCTAACCTTGGACATTGCTTTAAAAATCTATTTACTGAGCCCTGGCTGGTATAGCTCAGAGGATTCAGCGTGGGCTGTGAACCAAAGGGTCACAGGTTTGATTCCCAGTCAGGGCACATGCCTGGGTTGTGGGCCAGGTCCCCAGTGGGGGCCATGTGAGAGGCAACTGCACATTGATGTTTCTCTCCCTCTCTTTCTCTCTCCCTTCCCTTCTGTCTAAAAATAAATAAATAAATAAAATGTTTTTTTTTTTAATCTATTTACTGAGCATGACATTTATTTAATAACTGATTATCAAAATATAATGTTTGGTGATCAAGGGATATGCCAACTTCACAATGCTATTGCATTAGTTCTCAAAATTTAGAGAAGAGTTTTTAAAAAGTATTAAAAAATAAAAAGTAAAAAGTTTATTCTTTTTAAGTAAAAAGTTTGAAACTTAAAAGTGAGATAGGAGAGAGGTATAAAATATGGTATTGTGTAGTAGATACGAGAAGAACCTTTTTGAATGCTTTTGTAAGTGGCTGGAAAATGACAGCAAAGCTGAGGAAGTTGCTTTTGAAGAGATTCTATTGAGTGAACTCTCTGACTCTCTTAAATTTCTGCTTTGTTTATTGTTCTATAACCTCATCAACTATTGTTACAAAGCACTTCATTTAAGATTTACTCGTGATCTGTTTTGCACATTTATCACTTGTTGCCATTGGCCAACATTAAATTAATCTTACGGATACTTTCATATTATATTACATTATTATATTAATTTGTATTAGTAGAACATGTTAAATGCCACTACTAAAAAGGAACAATTACTGAGCCTTATTTCTTGAACATTTAGTACAAAACAGCCCTTAAAGTTGTAAATGCTTTTTCTTTTCATTTTTTTGAAGATTTTATTTATTTTCGAGCGGTGGGGAGAGAAGGAGAAAAAGAGGGAGAGAAACATTGATGTAGGAGAGAAGCATCCATTGGTTGCCTTTTATACATGCCCTGACTAGGGACCGAACCCGCAGCCCAGGCATGTGTGCTGACTGGGAATTGAACCCGTGACGTTTTGCTTTGTGAGACATCACCCCACCAACTGAGCCACACCGGTCAGGGCAATCAATACCTTTTCTTTTTAAAAAGGTTTTAGACACATGTTACCATACCTTTGGGGCCCGCTGCCCGCTGCCTGTACTTCTTTCACACCTCACACATCAAACATGAAGCTGAGGCTTCCCGTTCTTGACACAGCTTGCTGCTGATGCTCAAAATCATTTCTGACTTTTCAGCTTGTCTGGGACATCATGCTGTTTGACACCCTTCATTGCTCCTTATGAGAAAGATGCAAATAACCACAAAGCAGAAAATATTAAGAAGCCATAAAGAATTGGAACTGAATATAGAACACTGATTACAGAAACAAAGATAGTCCATTTGATGACTGGGATGATCAAAAGCACACTCTCTGCATGTGTGATCAGATGCGTATAAACACTTTCTCGAAGGAACAGCATAACATTGGCTAGTGCTCATCAGTTGTTGGCAAGAAAGCTGTAAATTATCCCATTCCAAAAGTCATGATTTGTTTGGCTGATATATATCTCACTTATATACTGATGTTTGTCATTTGATAGTCTATGTGTCCAGTCTCATTAGAACTTGAGGGTCAAGAGGTTTGACTGTTTAAAAGGGTTTTTTCCTGCTCCTGCTGTGGAACTGCAGGAGAGAAAAAACATTAAATCAGTTATGCAGTTACTAACGTGAGTGTTGGCGATGTCCATCCAATAAAATGCTATTTTGGGGACAAATTGAGTAATGTGTAACAGGAGACATTAACGACAGCTATAGAAAGAATAACTTAGGACTCTTTTTTTTTTTTTTTTAGGTTTGTAGCCAAACCATGTGCAATAGCCCTCAACATTCAGGCCAATGGACCGCAGATTGCCCAGCCTAATGCCATTCTGGAAAAGGTCTTCACTGCGATTACGAAGGTATGATTCTCCTTTTCTGGGGCGTGGCCTGTCGTGACCACAGTTGACAATCTGAGCTCTGTCAGTGCCTTCTCTCCTGGGTGTGGGAACTAACTTTTGCATATCCAGTCCTGCAGAGTGTGCCCTTGGAGGGGACACAGGCGCTGTGACCAGACCAAAATGGGTAGAAGCTGGATAGATGTGGGCATGTTTGAGGCCTGTTTGTTTACTCTCAAGTTCAGAGAAGAAGCTTGTCTGTGACGAAAAGTGTCAATTAGTGATTAGTCTAGCCCTGTGCCTCTTTTAATCTCATGTGACATGAAACGGTATGCATAATGGCTGGATGGGACATTGTGGAGGCCACTGAGTGGAGCTGAGGGATGTAGTCAGTGTATATGCTCATGTTCCAGCGGTTGTGGTACTTAGGCAAGTGTGAACCAAAAGGAATATTTGAAGGCAAAAAAGTTGCAACATGAAGGAGAAAAGAACAAGGGTGTGGAGTTAAAAGTGATAGATTCACTGTGGAGAAAATCGGAGAAGAGACCGTCACTCTTGTGAAAGTCCAAACTAGGCGTGGGAAGAGGAGAGCAGGGGAGGGGAAGAGATGGGGAGAGGCTGACCGCCCCCCATACCTCCCTAAGAACAAAGAGGGGAGGGGACGTTTCTGACTGAATTCAGGAACCCTCAGTCAAAAGCCGTGAGAAACTAAAGCAAATCACAGCATCCAAATATCTTATTCTTACTCTTATCTATCTCTCTTATCTTATTCTTGCATGGACAAAAAGTAGAAAAACCAAAGTGTATCATTCTGTGAGAAGTACTGTGGTAAGAATTGTGTGTTTGTATAGTAAATGGTTAATTTGTGTGTTTGCGTAGTGCATGGTTCCCTCTTTCATTTTCCTGGGAGAATCACTCAGGCTTTTAAGATATGATTTGACACTGTTAAGCAAACCTTATTCTTTTTTTTGGTATCAGCATTGCTTACCATTTGTATTATTTGTCTCTTGTCTTAATACTATTAATTCAAATATTCGAACATTATTGTTTATTTTATGGTCTTTGTTTCTGCCAAAATTCTCTAGGGCTTTTCCCTCTATGCTTTTAAATATGATATTTTTTCCTGGAAAAGAAAAGGCACCAGGTGTTTTTTTTTTTTTTTCTTACATCTCTGCTAGAAAGAAAGGAAGAATGAACGGAATTTTAGGAAAAGCTCTTTGGTAGTTTTAGATTGCCAAGTTATAACCTGAAGGGGCACATATTCTATGGTTTTTAAAGGAAGAAAAATATTACTAAGAAAAAAACTTGCATTTTTACTTACCATATCAATTTACTGCAGTGAGACACATTTCTACCCCTAGAACTGCAGTTGTGTAGGAAGTTATCGGGTTCACTTCTTAAGGTGATTACAACATATTTTTATTTTCCTTGTGAACTGCTGTAAATGTAGAATAAATTGAGTTTTCTACCCAAATGGTCTGCCTCCCTTTAGAAATCCTGCAGTGCCCATTTTATTTCCCTTGCCTTGGGTTCATTATGGTTACTGGAGAGATACCCTCTATAAAATAATAAAAGGATTTTGCAGCCAGGTTAACTGCTCTGGAGCATAGTTGTTTGTAGCTCATTTTAATGATCATATTCTCTTAGTTTCCAAGGTGATTCTTTGGGAAGTTTTTACACGATTAAAGCAGAAGCCTCATTTTTTAAATATAAATGCAGCAAAAATTGTAACTGTTTTTCCTTGAACTCTTTGTAGTTCTCCAGTGTTATTTGTGATATGAGAAAGTAATAGGTTGTCTGGAATAAAAGTAGCAGGACTTGGAGAGTTGGAATGTGCATATGTGTGTTTGAGTGATTATTTAGCATCCTGCCCTTGACCATGGTTCCAGGTCAAGGATATGTACAGGGGTGGGCAAAAGCAGGTTTTCAGTTGTTCACGTGGAAAAATGTATGAAGGTTATGATGATTAAAATAGCTTTATTAACGCAAAAGAATGTCACAGGCCTTCGTTATAAAATTACCGGCCTTCGTTACAAAATAATAACAATAGTAATAAAATAAATAAGTAAATACATAATAATACAAGAGTAAACTGTGTTTCGTGTACTCACAACTGGAAACCTGCCTTTGCCCAGCCCTGTGTGCCTGTGTGTGTCTATACACACTTTCGGGATCCTCCTGCCATGTCCAACAGCCTTGCTTTTCTAATCAAATCAATTTTTGAGCCATTGAGGGTAGACTATGTACGTCAGCTGTGAAACCAGGTCAAATGATCCAAAGAGATATCACACTCCTCTTTTGGTATGTTGCTACGTTTTAATTTAACTTCCTACAGTTTATTCTCCCTCATTTACCCCTTATTCCTATCCCCATTTTTCCTTTTTACTTCCCTTTTCCCTTTTCAGTACTGGTTGTGATTACTAAAATTAACCTAGGTACTTCTGGTATAAAAATGTCTCTATAAATCAGCATTCTTCATTTCTTTTCACAGAGATATTTAAAAAGGAAAAAAAAATCCTATAAAGTACAATTAAAAAGCACAATACTAAAAATACACACACGCAAAGAAGGAAAAGCTCCCAATCTTTATTTTTGGCAAACTAGGAGATAACATGTCTTTAGATTTCAAAATATGCATAAAAGCGAAGAAACAGCAGCTGGGGTTGAGCAGATGCCAAGTAGCAGGAAGTGAAAAGCGTGAAGTGTGGACAGAGGGCCCAGGGGGGTAGATTTCAGGAAAGACAGCAGAAAAACAAAGCTCTATCCACAGTGTTTGCGACACTGGGCACAGGAACCGGGGAGCAGGGTTGGCAGATGTGGTGTGGACTCCCTTTAATTCGGAGAGGTGGAAGCAGTGCACAGAAAGCCCTGTGGATGGCACCTTTTCAGGAGTTAGTCTACCGTGGTGGCAGCTAAACTTCGACAGCATTGTCTCCGCTCCTCACACTGCCAGGAGCTAGTCAAGAAAATCCAAAGCCTTCAGTGATGAGTAATGAAGAAGGAATGAAGGAGTCAAGAAGGAATGAAGGAGTCAAGAAGGAATGAAGAAGGAATGAAGGAATGAAGAAGGAATGCACACAGCACCAAAGACAAGAAGAAGAATGTGTAGCAGCGCTTATGAACAAAAATTGTTACTAGAAAAATGAGGCCACAGGGCACATGAAAATTGTGATCAAATATTTTACCATAAACTGTAAAAGATAAGCAGTAACTCTTTGAACATGCCTGGGTTGTGGGCCAGATAAGCAGTAACTCTTTGAAGAGAGACCACAAAAAAGAAATACAGCACCTAAAGCAAAAAATGGTTGATCCTAGAAAGAGATGCAATGTGAGATTATAGGTGCAAAAAAAGCACCAAAACTATCACAGAAATGAAGTAAAATTGGAGGAACAGAGGAAATGCTAGACACTGCAGAAAATTCAACAAGAAATATAGGAAATAGAAATAGTAAAAGTGATTTAAATGAAGTAAAAACAGCTAAAAATAACTAGAGATATAGAGCAAGTAGATACCACATCTGCATAATTGAAATCCCTCAAGAAAAAGCAAAATAGAATAAATAATGAAAGATATAATTCAAGAAAATTAGCCTAAAATAAGAGTTATTTTAATATGTTAATGAAAATGTCGTAGAAATTGACCCAAGAAGGTTAACACCACAGCTTACATTATTAAAATTATTAGACTTGAAGAATAAAAGAATAATTCTTTGATCAGCCAAACAAAAAAATAATATCACTTTAGGGAAAAATATCAGCATGATTTTAATCTTCTCTATAGTAGTGTTCAACAGAGCAGCATTTTAAATATTTTCAAGGAAAATGTGAACTAAGAATTTTAAATTTAAGCAAATTGTTTAAACTGTGTAAAAGCTAAAGACAGATTTGAATATGCAAAAACTGGGGGGAATTGTTCCCATGAGTCCTTTTGAAGAAACTATTATGATCATTAATTATAGCCGACCAATAGATGACTAGGAATGTTAGTTTAGAATACATTTAAACTTTAGAATGAAGAGATTTGAGGATTAGGACAACAGAACAGGCAGGACAGGATGTAAACCTTATGTGCTCTCACGATGTAGCAATGAAACAACTGTAATTGAGAGGGGCAGAGGAAAGAAGGGGGGAGGCAGGATAAATTCACTGATGGCCTAATCTCAGTAGCTAGGAGTCAAAACACATCAGTTCAAGCAACCAAATGAAGTCATAGAAGTACAAGAATATTTCACAAAAACTCTAAGAGAGATGAAATTATTGACTAGTGTGGGTGGGAAAGGGAGAGGAAATATACTAATTTAAAATATTGCTCATATGAAATTATTATTAACTGAAAACAAATAGAAGAGTATTATGATCATATGGATAATCATTAGAACAATATTATCCACAAAAAGGAAGGAAAATGAGATAAAACAAACCATATTTGGTTTGTTAAAATTTTAAAAATGTAACTATCAAAACAGAAAGCGTACCATAATTGAAGGAACTATAAACAAACTTATCAATTATATCAATACATGTAAGTGGTTTGACTCATCTAATAAAAGTAATCCAGGTTTGGGTCACAGAGCTTATAAGAGATAACTTAAGATAAAGTAATTACAAATAGTGAAAATCAGAGTATGAGTAAAGGTATGTAGGCAAATATAAATAATAGAAAGGAGGGTTTCTATTTTTATATAAAAGTGGAATTAAGGCCAGGAAGAATTAAATGAAATGAAGAGTTAGCTTTTTATCGCTAGAGAATACAATTCAAAATGAAGATAAAATAATTATAAATATGCATGCATTGAATATCAGTGTATATATATACTTACAAAAAAGAATGAAAAAAGAAACAATTTAATAGCTAGAAATTTTAAATTACCTTTGGGTTATGAGAGATCAAGTGAATAGAATATAAAACAGAATATAGAAGTTCTAATAAGATAGAATTAATGAGGAAGATATAAGGGATAAATTTAGAACCCTCTATTCTAAAATGGACTATACTTTCTTTCAAGTATCTGTTAAATATCTAAGAAATTTTACCTTTTATTATATATAAAGCTGTAATAAATTTTTTAAATAGGCACAATCTAATAATACTAGAAATCAGAAAGCAGAAAGTCTCTTGCTTTCTTATTCTTAAGTAATAATATTTCAGAATATTTAGAAAACAGCGATGATGAAAGCACTCCTCACATACACATATTATGCCAAAGCTGCTCCAGTGAAAACTCATGAATATATAAATATAGAGTTAACCACTTAAGCATTAGAAAAAGAACCATAAAATAAATGACAGAAGCAAAAGGAAGAAATTAATAGATAAATGCAGAAGTTTACTTAGCAAAGCTATAGTATGGAAAATTAATCCAAAAGTATCTTATCTGTTGAATTTTTTACAGAAAGCCAGATAACCCCACAAACAAAAAAAAACAACCAGCCCTGGCTGGGTGGTTCAGTTGGTTGGAGAGTCATTCTTTACACCAAAAGTTTGTGGATTTGAACTCTGGTCAGGGCACATACCTGGGTTGTGGATTCCATCCCCAGTTGGGGCGTGTACGGAAGACAGCCAATCACTGTTTCTTTCTCACATCAGTGTTTCTCTCTCTCTGCACCCTCTCTCACCCCGTCTCCCTGTTTCTCCCCCTTTCTCTCTCTCTCAAATTAAAAAATCCTCAGCTGAGGATGAAAAAATAAATTTACAATATAGTAATTAACATAATAATCAACAATCACAGACATGGAGGAAGATAAAAAAGATGTATTTTATTAAATGGCAATTAAAAATAAAAATTTGGATAAAATGGAAATTATTTTAGGAAAATACAATTTACCAACTATAATTTACATGGTTTTTGTGTGTGTAAAATCAAAGAGCTAAACTGCAAAGTAGTACCAGGCTCAGATGCTCTCAAAAGAAAAATCTAACACACTCTTAAAGAGCAGAAAATTCCAATGCTGTTTTAAACTATACCAAAGCATACAATATTACAAAAACCATCCAGATTCTTTTTATGTAGCAGTAAAACATTAATACCAAAGTCTGACAAAGATTTTACCAAAAAATAAGACTACAGACCATTCTACTTATTAATATTGAAGAGAAATCCAAAATAAAAATTAGCAGACAGAACTTAGCAGCACATTAAAAGAATTATTTATCATCATCAAATAGGATTTATTCTACAATGCAAGACCTTCCTTTTCTGAATTCAGTATTAAAAATCTATTTAGCTCTGGCCAGGTGGCTCAATTGGTTGGAGCATCATCCCATACACCAAAACTTTGTGGGTTCGATTCCCAGTTGTGGGTTCCCTCCCCAGTTGGGGAGTGTATGGGAAGCAACCGATCGATGTTTTTCTCTCACATTCATGTTTCTCTTTCTCTCTCTCCCGTCCCATCTCTCTAAAATCAATAAACATATCCTTGGGTGAGGATTAAAAATCTATTTATATAATTTATCTTATTATTTATGGTGATCTAAGAAGAAAATGTTCATGATCATCTCCATGGATCTTGAAATCTAACATAATTCTGACTTGAATAAAATTATCTAACTAGGGAGAGGTTGTTTCCCTTACATGATAAATACATTTTGTTTTTGAAGAACAAAATTAATCTTTAATGAAATTCCTGTAGAAAACTCAGTCACAGGGCAAGTACTCAGTTTTCTTTCCCATGTCGTTGAGGACTGAGGAATCCCGATAGTCTTTGGAGAATAAGCAGTAGTTTTGCTGGATGTTGCCAGTACTCAGAAAGAGCATCCATTTACACATTCAAACCAGAAGTTCCTATCACACATGTTAACGATATTTGCCATCTAGCACCCTAAATATGCGGTACCTCAACAACTAAATTACAGAAACCCATGTGGCATGAAATGATTTCAGTTTCAACTAACATCCTTTAAAAATCACTTTTTAATAAGTTTGAATAAATACAGTAAAAACAGCTGGCATTTTACTGAAATACTGAACTTAGGTCTGGAATTTATTCCATAAACAGTCTCCTTTTCATTTGCTTTCTCTTTTGGGTGCATTTGTTCAAGTATCTGCTCTATGAAGTGGACTCTTTCATAGATGTCATATAAAAACTGTATTAATATTTGCCTCGTTACAGAAGCGGTTGGAAGCACTGGATCGCATAATTAACTAAAAAGTAACTTAGGGTGCTGTGGGGAGGGGTGTATAAGGGGACTAAATGGTAATGCAAAATATATAATAAAGATTAAATTTTACAAAGTAACATAGGAAAATACCCTGTGTTTTATAAAATAGAGGCTGAAGAAAACCAAAGAAATATCATCTTATATAGAACTCCTACTAGAGATTTTATAAATGTATATGCAGGATACATATTATATTTGCCTCACCAGTAGATTTTCAACAAGTCTGACTGGGATAAGGCTATCACTATAGATAAACATCAACAAAAAAATTAATGTATCCACTGGTTTAAAGACCTTTTTGAAAAATAATCATAATTTCAAATTACATGATAATTTAGAGTTTACACAATTTAAAAAGGAAGAAAAGGAACTTTTGGTCAAATGGCGGCATACGCAGACATGGGTCGCCTCTTCACATAACCACATCAAAATTACAGCTAGAATATAGAGCAACCATCACTCAGAACTGTGAGAAATTGAGTTGAATGGAAGTCTGACAACTATGGAATTAAAGAAACCACATCCAGCCAGACTGGTAGGAGGGTTGCAGAAACGAAATGGGCTGGTCCCTCACCCACGTGTGGTGGATAAAAATTCAGAAGGGGTATCTTGGGAGTGAGGAGTCCCAGCCCCACACCAGGCCCCTCAGCCCAGGGTTCCAGTGCCAAGAAGATAAGTCCCCACAACTTCTGGGAACAAAAAACAGCTGGGATTGAGTCGGTGGAGGAAACTGATGGAGCTGCAGCAGTTCCTCTTAAAGAACCCACACAGAGACTCTCTTACTCAGACTCACTCCCTCTGAGCTTCAGCAGCGGGGCAGCAGCTTGAAAGGCACCAGTGGCATACAGAGAAGACTGAAGTGTCTGGCATCAAGGTGAGCAGAGGCCATTGTCCCTTTTCTAAACCCTCCACCAACAGAGCCAATGAGATGGCAAGCTGGTGACATATTTGAGACTCCATCAACCTTGCTAATGTTGTTTGCAAGGGAGATGCCCAGAGACTTCCCCCACTCAGCTTATGGGCTCACCCAAGATGCTTTTCCATGTGAATGGCTGCTTTTGGCTCATACTGTACAACATCCTAAATCCTCTCAAACAAGCAATAGTTGACCTTAGTGAGCCCCAGGCCTGGCACTACCAGCCACCAGCCTAGATTCACAGGTTGGCTTTCCCTGAGAATCTCCAAGCCCAGCACCATAGCAGCCATCTCAGATTCTTTTCAGCTCAGGCAGGGTGGCCCAGGAAAAACACAGGTGGGGGCTGATCTTGGCCTGCAATGCCCAGGAAACCCCAGGGCCAGTGCCCCCAGTGGACCACTACAGACCATTTTGGAGCTGCACAGCCCTTGCACAACTGATCCTCTGTGGAAGGCCAAGGTTGGTGGTCCGTGGTCACAGCCAATCCTTGCAGCTGACTGGCCTGGGTAAATCCCTTTCTTTGATATGCCAACAGCAACCAAGACTCAACTACAACAGGAGGGTGTACTCGGCCCACATGAAGAGCAAACCTCAAGAACCCAGCTTGGGTGTTAGGGGAGGCTGTGCCACTGAACTCTATAGGACACCTACTATGTTAGGCCACACTACCAAGGCACAGAATCAAAGCAGCTCTACCTAATACATAGAAATAAACACAGGGAGGCTGCCAAAATGAGGAGACAAAGAAAACTGCTCAGATGAATGAATAGATCAAAACTCTAGAAAAAGAGCTAAACAAAATAGAGATAAGCAATCTAACAGATACAGTTCAACACACTGGTTATAAGGATGCTCAACGAACTTAGTGAGAACCTCAGAAGCATAAAAAAAAATCCAGTAGAAACGAAGGGCACACTAATTGAAATAAAGAACAATTTATAGGGAAATAACCGTAGAGTGGATGGATGAAGCTGAGAATCAAATCCATGATATGGAACATAAGGAAGCAAAGAACAACCAATCAGAGCAACAAGAAGAAGAAGAAGGAATCGAAAAAAAAAATGAGGATAGTAAAGCAGTCTCTGGGACAACTTTAAGAGGTCCAACATTTGCATCATAGGGGTACCAGAAGGAAAAGGGAAAGAGCAAGAAATTGGAAATCTATTTGAAAGAATAATAAAAGAAAACTTCCCTAATTTGGTTAAGGACATAGACATGCAAGTCCAGGAAGCCCAGAGAGCCAAATAACATGGATGCAAGGAGGCCTCCTCCAAGACGCATCATAATTAAAATGCCAAAGGTTAAAGACAAAGAGAGAATCTTAAAAGCAACAAGAGAAAAGAAGTTAGTTACCTACAAGGGAGTTCCCAAAAGACTGATAGCTAATTTCTCAAAAGAAACCTTGCAGGCTAGAAGGGATTGACAAGAAATATTCAAAGTCATGGAAAGCAGGGACCTACAGCCAAAATTACTCTACCCAGTAAAGCTACCATTTAGAATCAAAGGGCAGATAAGGAGCTTCCCAGACAAGAAAAAACTATAGGAGTTCATCACCACCAAATCATTATTATGTGAAATGTTAAAGGGACTTAATTAAGAGAAAGATGATCAGAACTATGAACAATAAAATGGCAAAAATACAAATCTATGAACAATTGAATCTAAAAAACAAGCTAAGCAAACAAGAGCAAAGACAGAATCATGGATACAGAGAGCATTTTGATTGTTGCCAGATGGGAGGGGAGTGTGGGGAATGGGTAAAGAGGTAACGGGATTTAGAAGTACAAATAGGTAGTTACAGAATAGCCATGGGGGTGTAAAGCACAGTATAGGAAATGGAGTAGGCAAAGAACTTATACTCATGACCCATCGGCATGAACAATGGTGGGGGTGGGGGGCCTGAGGGAGTGGAGGGTGCTGGGTGGAGGAGGGGAAAAGGGGGAAAAATCAGGGCAACTGTAATAGTGTAATCAATAAAATATAATTAAAAAAATAAAAGGACAGTAAAAAAAAAAAATGAAAAGGAAGAAAGATACCTTTTCTTTAAGCCTCCTTTGGAAATTATGAACAGCCACCAGTCCCCAGCTGTGAAATAGTTGTCTCAATGGTAACACTTGGTCACAATTCAAAAAAGTATTTAGACCTTTCTGGAAAAGTACCACATAATGAAAAAAAAAAAGACAGAAAGACAAGAAACAACCTCTAGTAGCATTCTTTGTCAGCAAAGTCAGCAGATAATGATTATTCATAATGTTGGCAGTTTTCCGATTAAGCAAGAGGCCAGATCTGGCCCTGGTATACAAATGTATTTATCATTATTTTTTAAAATTATTTTTATTGTATTGCTTTCCATTACCATTTAACCCCCTTATACCTTCTTCCACCTCCACCCACCCTTCTCCCCCACAATCACCGCACTGTTGTCTGTGTCCATGAGACCTTTTTCTTTTTTGCTTGATCACTCTACCCGCTAACTGCCCCCTCCCCCAGAGCTGTCAGCCTGCTGTCTATCTAGATCTTTCCAAATTGATCTTAATGATAAATAAATGTGTGTGTCAGGCCCAGATCTGGCCTCTTGCTTAATGGCCTCTTCTCACTTAATGAAAAACAAACAGGCATCCCTGCTGAAGTCTGGAACAGACAGGGATGTTTATAACCACTGTTTTACATTGTGCTAAGTTTTATATTGAATTAGCAAATAGACATGAGAAAGAAAATAAAGGCATAAAAATTAGAAAGGAACAGATAAAGCTATGTCTATGAGAAGATTTATTCATTCATGCAAGAAGCATTGATTCCCTACTATATTCTACTTACTGGTGAAAAAATATACCAAAAATCCTTTTTGTTTATAGAGCTAACATTCTAGTAATAGGCTATTATATGACTACATACCAGGAAAATTAATGACAAACAATATGAAATGTTAGCATAAAGTTAGTAGCCATATATACATGCAGACAATAAGCATAGAAGATATAAGAAAATTCCTTACTTACAATAGAAACCAAAAAAAGATAACATTCCCAGGGATGAATGGAATGAATGCAACAAAGATATGCCCTGGCTGGTGTAGCTCAGTGGATTGAGCGCGGGCTGGGAACCAAAGGGTCCCAGTTCGATTCCCAGTCAGGGCACATGCCTGGGTTGCAGGCCAGGTCCCCAGTGAGGGCCATGTGAGAGGCAACCATACATTTCTGTTTCTCTCCCTCTCTTCCCTCCCTTCCCCTCTCTCTAAAAATAAATAAATAAAATCTTTAAAAAAAAACAAAACAAAACTGACTTTTAAAAAAAAAGATGTGTAAGGTATGCAAGGAAATTTCAAACATTATTAAAGGACACAAAAAACAAATTGAGTAAAGATGTCAATTCACTCTACATTAAATTAAGAATTTGATATAATCTCATTAAAAAATACCAGCAGACTTTCTTGTTTGACCATTTGTTTATATTTTGAAAGTGGCAAGCTAGTGCTTACTTCAGCAGCAGTTATACTAAAATTAAAACTAGGCAAGCCAATTCTGAAGTTCATCCAGAAAAATAAATAAGGATTTCTGAGTAACCTCACTGCATGTACCTGCACAAACATCATAGAACAATGGGAGAATAGATCCAACTTCTCATGGGAAAAAAGATGAGCAATGGTATTAGGTTATCTGGGTAGCCATTTGGAAAGAAAGTTAGATTCATATCTCCCTCTGCATACCAGATATATTCCAAATCCACTGAAGATTGAATGCAAAAATCAAAACTATAAATGTATTGGAATCAATATTGTAAATGTGGGAGAATGTCTTAGACATTTGAAATAGGGAAGTCTTTTCTAATTATGACCCCCGATTCAGAAGCTGTGACAGAAACAACGGATAAATTCAAATATGTTTTTCATATAATAAAGGTGTTTATTCTTAAAAAAAAAAAAGAAATATGCCTGAAAGGATGCTTAAAATATATTAATTGTGGCATGGAGGTAAAAGATGGCTAAGAATTTCTTGACGCCCCTCTTATTTATTTATTTATTTAATATGTTTTATTGATTATGCTATAACAGTTATCCCATGTTTTTCTCCTCTTTATTTGCCTCCGCCCTGCAACCCCCTTCCCTCCAGCATTCCCCACCTTAGTTCATGTCCATGGGTCATATACGTAAGTTCTCTGGCTTCTCCATTTCCCTTACTATTCTTAACCTCCCCCTGTCTATTTTGTACCTAGCATTTATGCTTCTTATTCCCTGTACCTTTTCCCCATTCTCCCTCCTCCTCCTCCCTGCTGATAACCCTCCATGTGATCTCCATTTCTGTGATTCTGTTCCTATTTTAGTTGTTTGCTTAGTTTGTTTTTGTTTTAGGTTCAGTTGTTGATAGTTGTGAGTTTGTTGTCATTTTACTGTTCACATTTTTGATCAACTTCTTTTTCTTAGATAAGTCCCTTTAACATTTCATACAGTAAGGGCTTCGTGATAATGAACTCCTTTAACTTGACATTATCTGGGAAGCACTTTATCTGTCCTTCCATTCTAAATGATAGCTTTGCTGGATAGAGTAATCTTGGCTATAAGTCCTCTCTTTTCATGACTTTGAATACTTCTTTCCAGCCCCTTCCAGCCTGTAAGCTTTCTTTTGAGAAATCAGGTGACAGTCTTATGGGAACTTCTTTGTAGGTAACTCTCTCCTTTTCTCTTGCTACTTTTAAGATTCTCTCATGTTAATTTTTTTTAAGATTTTATTTATTTATTTTTAGACAAAGGGGAAGGGAGGGAGAAAGAGAGAGAGAGAAGCATCAATGTGTGGTTGCCTTTCGCACGGCCCCTACTGGGGACCTGGCCTGCAAACCAGGCATGGGCCATGGTTGAAAATCAAACAGACAACCCTTTGGTTCACAGTCCAGCACTCAATCCACTGAGCCACACCAGCCAGGGCTCTCTCCTTATCTTTAATTTTGAGTAATGTAATTATGATGTGCCTTGGTGTGTGCTTCCTTGGTTCCAACTTCTTTGGGACTCTCTGAGCTTCCTGGAAGTCTATTTCCTTTGCTATATTAGGAAAGTTATCCTTCATTATTTTTTTAGATAAGTTTTTAATTTCTTCCTCTTCCTCTTGTCCTTCTGGCACCCCTATGATTTGGATGTTGGAACATTTAAAGTTGTCTTGGAGGTTCCTAAGTCTCTCCTCAATTTTTTGAATTCTTGTTTCTTCATCCTGTTGTGGTTGAATGTTTATTTCTTCCTTTGCTCCAAATCATTGATTTGAGTCCCAGTTTCCTTCCTGTCTCTGTTCATTCCCTGTGCATTTTCCTTTATTTCACTTCGCATAGCCTTTACTTCTCTCTCTATTTTGCGACCATACTCAACCATTTCTGTGAGCATCCTGATTACCAGTGTTTTGAACTCTACTTATGATAGGTTGACTATCTCTTCATTGCTTAGTTCTATTTTTGGAGCTTTGATCTGTTTGTTCATTTGGGCTGTATTTCTTTGTCTTGGAGTGCCTGTTATATAGTAAGTGGCAGAGCCTTAGGTATTAGCCAGGGCAGGAAGACCCACGTCACTGCATTTGGTGCTATCTTTGGCAAGGGGTCTGAGAGGGAACAGTGCTGCTCACTCCGTTCTCTGCAGGTTTTCAGTCACTTCCCCCACAATCAAATTGGGCCCTTTTGGTACTGATTTTCTGGTGGGTGGATTTGTGTACATTCTAGAACCCTGTGGGTCTCACCAATGAACTCTCCTGTGAGGCTTGGAGTTTCTCCTGCAGCTGCAATCCCCACTGGTTTTTAAAGTCAGAGATTTTGAGGCTTTATTTCCCTGCACTGGAACCCTAGGTTGCCTGGTCTGTCTCACCACCCAGTTGTTCCTCCTGGTTTATGTGCACGTGAATGTAGGACCACAGCTGCCTCCCCTGCCCTGGTCTTCCAGCCACCACATTGCCACGCGTCCTCTCTGCCTTGGCTCGCCATCTCCACCCCTCCTACCAGTCTGGAGGAATGTTTCTTCTTTAACTCCTTGGTTGTCAGACTTCCATACAGTTCGATTTTGTGGCAGTTCTGGTTATTTTTTGTTCTTAAATTTGTTGTTGTCCTTCTTTTGGTTGTGCAAGGAGGCAAAGCGTATCTACCTACACTACCATCTTGGCTGGAAGTTACCAAATATGTTTAAAAAAAAAAAACTTCTGCAAGAAAAAAACCAAAAAAAACACCATAAGTTATTATAAAACACAGATGGCATATTGGTACAGAGTATGCTGTGGTACATACAAATGTTTAATTGAAGAAATTAAAGAAATCCTACACATCAATAAAGAAAATGCCTTCAGGTCAAGAAAAAAATGGACAATAGATTGAAAAGACTTTGTAAAAGTGAAATACAGATGCTTTTTAAAACACATAAAAATGTGTTTCTCATAAGAAGAGGAATCAAATTTAAAATTACACAGAGATACTACTTTTCATATATTAGACTGGAATAAAATTGAAGTGTGATGATATATTCTGTTGATGAGACTTTGGGAAATGAGCACTCTTGCTTGTGTGAGCGTGTTAGTTGTTGAAATTATTAATAAGGATGATCTTTTAATATCTAAATACATTGCAAATGCATAGACCCTTCAATCGGCAATGTTAGCTTCCAGGAACTGATATCCGTGTATAAAACGGCCTGTGTACAATGACCCGTGACATGGTTATTTATCGCAGCAGTGTTTGTAGTAGCGGAAGTCCGGAAGCTAGCTCCATGTCCATTCACAGGGGAGTGGATAAGTCAATTATGGCATGTTCTTATAGTTTTACAAAAGAAGGAGGGCATTCTTCACAGTTTGATGATGGAAATATTCCAAGACACATTGTAAAGTGAAAAACCCGAAGTCCAAGAATGATGTTTGTGGTATGCAACCATTTATATGACATGGGGGGTTATAAGAATACATATTCAAATCTACTTACAGCAGCATAAAATAACTCTGGAAAGAATCTGATTTAATAACTGGTTACCTGGTAAGAAGGAGAAAGTAGGAACTGGGAGAGTAGGAACAAATTAGCAAGATGAAACGTTGGATAATTTTGAATTTGTGAACCATGTGAGTGTTTTACCTGGTCAATGCATTTAGAAAATAAATTGAAATGAAAAATGGATTCCTCTAAGAAACTGGTATGTCCAAGGTATATTGTAGACTGTAAATTTTCTCTCTCTCCTATTTTTTCATTGAGAGACATGAAAGGAGACTATAGACGGTGTCATGACTACTAATAAAAACACCTCAAAGTACATGCTTTACTGAAAGTTGGCAAATAAACTTTACAGACACAAGCTCAGCACATTTTATGACCCTAGTCATCACACAAAGGCCGTTGGCTCTGTTTCCTGCGGGTCTGACACCTCGAATTGATTGAGATGCTTTAAAAGGTGTCATGGGAACACTCTGCCTGTATAACTTGAAAGCTGAAAGCTGGTCCACCTGCCTTCCCCACTTGGGGTTATTTCCGCTGATCATTAACATCTCCTTAAAATAAAAGCAAAGGTAGAATAGGTGAAGAATAGAACTGACTTGGTTTAGTTGTGCTGTGTGGCAGCTCACCTTCACATAATTTTTGGCAGGGTGTCCTCTAAGATATTGAAGACAACTAACATTTGTTGAATTTTACATACATTTTAAAATTTTGGTCCTCACTACCATCCCATTTAGGTGGTGATAACCTTTTTTTTTAAACAAGTGAGAAAACCGAGGCTAAGAGAGGTAGCTCCCTGGAGCGAGAAATTGAACCTATGTCTGTCGTCTCCTAACATTACAGACATTTGTGAGGGATGGAACAATTATCATCACAGGGAAGCGTAAATTGTGCCTCTTTCCACTTTACCGAGTTTGCGTCTTCAAGTAGTGCAGAGTCCTTGTAAAAGGTTTGATAGGGATCTAGTCAAAAGCAATGACCAGGAAAAGGAATAGAAAAGGAAGATATGAAGAATAGAGGGAGAGGGGAGAGAGAAGAAGAAGAAGAAATAGAAAATATAATTTGTAGTGGAATTGATACCTTAGGCTAAGGTGAGGTATTTTGAGATTATTCCAAGCTTTTTGTTATACTGATATGTGATAATTAGATATAGTGTTTTTTTTTCTTTCTGAGAAAGTAAAATATGGAAATGATGTCTCTGCAAATTCCGCTGAAGTGGCCTTTACCTCTGTGTCGCAGAAGACTTTGTTGATGAACTTCGATTTGAAACGCCTTTCCCTGAAGGCTAATGGAGCTGACTCAGCCATTTGGCTGTCCCATTGAATCGCTGTTGCTGATAAGAAGTGCAAGCATTAGAACAAGATTCATATTTTTCACTGCTGTTTCACAATGAATAACTTTTCTTGACATTGCTTATTTCTTGGTTATTTACATTGACATTGCTAACGGAAGGCCTACGTCCTCAATGGTAAATGTAGAAATCCCAATACAGCAAGTAAATATAGGAGACAAACTCTCAAGAGCATATCTGTTTATGGTGAAGATGAAAATGATTTTCCGGGTACCTTGTTCCGTAGCATCCTGATGAGAAGAGATTGGAGGGCCTGTCCAAACAGCTGGACTGGGATGTCCGCAGCATTCAACGCTGGTTTCGACAAAGACGCAACCAGGAGAAGCCAAGCACGCTGAAGAGGTTCTGTGAGAGCATGTAAGTTGCTGTGTTTCTTTTTCAAAGAAAAATCTGTGTGGTAACTCACACCATCCTTGAGGCAAAAAGTAAAAGCTTTGTACAGTTCCAATAGCCTCTAAAAAGCATGCCGTGTGGTGGAAAAATAGGTCACAGCAAACTGGGATAATAGATGGTACAAAGTTGTGATTTCCACTTTGGACGCAGGAAATGAAGTTGGCTTCTTCATGGAGTTCCTACAAAGTAGGCATATTACGGGGCCTCCATTGGTATTTTCAATCAGTCACCTTTGAAAGACAGCATTAAAAGCCATTATGTTTATCATTGGAATTTGAATAGGGCAGACTTGATCATGATGTTCTTCCCCCTGATAAATGCTGAGAGACCAGGATATATTATTAGAAGTTCATGCTAATGGCCCATATTCCTGGAGATTTAAGAAATTGCTGTATCATATTCCTGGGTGAGTTTAATAAAGCATTGCTTAAAGGTGGGAGATGGAATGAAAGGCTCTTCTATTTCTGAAATGTGAACTTTATGGTATGTAAATTATATAGCAATGATGCTGTTAAAACTCCTAAAAGACCCACAGAGAACTCTTCTGGCACAGTGATATTCGAAGTAGTGACACGCAATACACTTCTCTGTAGGAAAGTTAGAGACAGGAATATTGGAGCACTGAGCACGTCTCCCACAAAGGGAAGATTCTACCTCGTTGCTCTGTTTGGTTTTCGTCCTCCGGGACACACCTGCGCCTTTGTTCTTTCCTTTGGGAGCTGTTTCCTGACACCTGGTCATTTAACAATAACGCTGTCAGTGTAGCTCCCTCTGTTGCAGTTAAAATAACATTTTCAGGTTTAGCTTTCAATGATGCCCAAAACATATTTTAGCAATTACAATCTAAAGCTTAGAGGGCAACCTACTCTTATAAAAGAATGAGTGAGAGGCAGAAAGATATCATAACTCTTAGAGCTGGATAAATGTAAGGAGCATAAATAGAGTCTTCAGGAGGTCATTTATAAAATGTGGAAAAACAACCTAGTAGATACAAACTGCCAAGCCCTTCCTATCACTGAAGTTAGTGGCAGTTTATGGAGGAAAGATTTATGCATCTGGGCTCCTTTTCAGAAGCTGGAATTGCTTCTTGCTTGGTCCTGCAACACACAAAGGGCCTGGGCTCCACCCTTGACCTGCAGGTTCAAGCAGGGGTGAAGTGGGGTCTCGGCACATGCCCACGTACTGAAACCCACAGGCGATCTGCTCCAACTCCAGCTAACTCCCTTGGTAACTCAGTGCTAGCCCTTTCTCTACTAAGCTTAGTCTACACTGGTATGTGTAGGAATCAGTCACCTGGGTCTTGTTAAAGTGCAGGTTCTGATTTGGTTGTTCTGGGATCGCAGCCAAGATTGCATTTTTAACCAGTTTCCAGGCCTTGCTGCTGGTCCATGGACCGCACTTTGAATGGCAAAGATCAACACTACACCAAAGACTGTGTCTTCTCCCTGAACTCACCTGGTCTGGATCTGCATACCACAATCACCAGGATGGTCAGTTACGATTAGTTACAAATATTTCTAAGTGATTAAGAGGCATGGCAATGTGAAGGCACAATGGGGCATGAGGTGGATGCATAAAAAAAGTATTGATTATGATCTCATCCCTCAGAAAGCTTATTATAATAGTGTCAGGTAAGATGTAATATCTGAATATGTGAGGGTCAATGACAGGCATTAAAAATTAACCAGATATGCATGCTAAACGATTGGTATGCGCAGTCAGTATCTGAAGATGAAAGGATACAGACCATTTGTGGGTGAGAGCGCACACACGGGTTGCTGGGACTAGAACTGTATCATTACCAGTGACCTTTGACATCTCTGTTGCAGAATGCTGTGTTGATGAACTTTGTTTTGAAACTCTTCTTCCTTGCCCTCCTGGTTGCCACTAGATTCTCCTGCCTTTCTGACAGTTCTCGTCTGCATCATTTATTCTGTATTTTTTCTATGGTCTTTCATGTACCACTTCTCTAGATTCGGTCTTCACCCTCTTATTTCCCTCCTTCTACCTTCCATCTTTTGTGTAGTGGTTTTTTTCTTCTCACCAACTTCTTCCAAAACCGTGGGTCCAGTGCAAATATTTCTTCTGAGGCATCTCCGACGGGCAACTCTGAGTTGCTTTTACTCCTGACTCTCTTTTATTGTTTGCATGTCCCCATTCTGTTCCAGGCTGGAAATATACCAAGCAGCCCCTGAGATTTACTCGTTCTCTGTAAATCCACTGTGGTGGCCCTAGTCCTAATGGCTCTCGTAGGTCTCATTATTTATCTCATGCTCATAGATATTTTGTTTGCTCAAAAAAATTACATTTTCCTAAAACACTATTATCTCCACGGTCTGCTGCTTTACAACCTTAAATGATTTTTCTACAACTAGAGGGTCCATATCAGGCTCTTCCGCCCGATAGCTAGAGGCTGGCCTTCCTCTGTGGAGTATCAGCCACCCAGACGACCCCTTCCTTCTAGAGGGCCGTGTTTTCACTCTCTATACTTGTTCATTCCTGCGTCGGTGTGTGCTGTGTTCCAAATCTGGAACACCTCCATTCTTTTGCCCTGCCCATTTATCCCACATCCATTCTTCAAATTCCAGGCCTTTGGGGATATGGCATGACTTTTGGGTCAGGAGTGAGCACTACTTCTTCTGAATTCTTAGACTCCTTATTGTAAATGCTAGGAATTTATTTTTATTTATTTTTTATTTTTTAATTACTTTATTGTTCTTCAACTACAGTTGTCTGCATTTTCTCCCCTCCCCTCCCCCCACACCATCCAAACCCACTTAATACTGAATCACGTGTTTTCTCTTGATGTGATCTTTCCTTAGGTTGTCTATATAGTTTCACTCTAATTATATCATACATGCTCCTTGAGGGCCCAAGAAAACATCATCTTGTTTTTCTCGCATTTTTCTCAGCCTTTACCACAACATATAGGCTCTGCTGAATAAATATTTGTCAAATGACTAGATGTTAAGATGACATTGTTTTGGAAGGATTTCCTAATTGAAGTTGGCGTCCTGCCCCCTGCAAATGAAGAGTGTCTAACATACAATGACTTAGCCTAAAATACATTTGGGCAGATGATTCAACTGTAGAACGCTCCAAGCCAATTTCAAAAGTAGAAATCGTGGGGGAAGAATAGGATTGCCAAGGAGCACCTTAAGACAATACCACAAAAGAACAACAACCCAGAATTATATTGTCTGTGCATGCACACATGCATGTCATGGTTATTTGGTCATCAATTTAAAGACTGAGCTGGGAAATCCATTCTTAACCAGGGATGCACTCATAATAAACTGGTAAGCTTTTCAAAATACACATGCCCAGGGATGATGGTCCCAACAAACCTGGGCTGTTTGATTAAGTGTAGGGACGAAGGTGTGGTCTGGACATGCGTATCTTGGAAGAAACACCCTCAATACCAATGGCACACATGCCTGGGTCGGAGGCACTGATTCTGAGAAGAGATGACTGCTGTTGAAGGTACTAAAAAAGCAATACAACAAACGACAAATTTGGAGCTTATAGATCTAGGGCCCCAATGTAAAGATTTTATAGATTTTCTGTTATGTAAGTTACTATTTTAGAAAATACAGAATCCCTTCAGGGGAATTGTATTTCATCTTTCAGCAGTGTAGAATGCACCAGGATGCATGCCAGACAGTGCTCGTAACCATCTGTCGGTGTGTCCAATTCGGGGCATGCCCATTTAACGCAGAAGCACTGAGTAGAAGTTGTTTAGCAAGTAATGTGTTGAAACATTGACGTGATATATTTTTTTCATTCGTGCTGATGTCAGTCATTTACAGCTGTGTTCATTTTGATGACTGTTTCTTCCAGAAACATTTCAATCTTTATTGAAACCTGAAATAGAAATTTTCACAAGGAAGTAAAGAATTTATAAAAATGAGATGTCATATGAGACGTTTTAGGAGAAACTGGTTCTGAATGGCCGCCCTCGAGCTGGGGGGCCATGCTTTGAGGCTGCTGACGCTTTGCTTTCCTCCTCTAACAATTGCATCAGGACAACAGAAAAATAAGTATCTGTAATAAAAACATCTTCAGGAGGACACAGGAAGAGGAGAGATAAGTTTTCAGAGTAAATGGCTTTCCGCTCATTCATGCCTTACCTGTGCTCATTGTTTTTGAATATTGTGCAGTAGGTTTAACAGCACACATCTGGGAGTTAATGTTATATATGACTTTCACTTAAGCAGTCTCCAATTGACTGGACAGATAAATCTCCCAAACGATAACCTGGGAATATAGGAGAAGGAATGTTCACACTTCATAGATTTGTAGTGATTTATTAGTGTTGAAATTGGCTCCATATGGAGCCTTGCTTTAGGATGAGGACCCAGGATTATCTTTTGTTTAGGAATTGCACCCAGAGTTGCTGATTAAAATTATCCCCAAATGTTGCTGTACCTGGATGTTTCTATTCAGTGGTAGCACAGTGGCCTAAATCTGGGAGCCTTTTGAAATTGTGACTTTATTTCTGCAAAGCAGCCCTCTGATCTTCTTAATTTGTGATTCCATTGAACTAAGGCACAGAGAAATGAGTGGTTTAACCGCTTGCCTTTATGCCGCCAACTCGCTCACTGTTTTTATTTGGGAGCTGTTTTACTCAGACAAATCAGCAATATTCTCTGTGACCTCAGTAAGAAAGTGGAGCCTAATAACTTAGGGTCAAAAAGAAAAGGGTTGCACAGGAAACAAAAGGCTGAATCTCACATTCCTTTATTTCAGGTCAGTTTTTGATCTGAGGAAATTGCGTGGTGAATATATTCAACAGGTTTATATAACCCAGCCACCTGTTTGCAAAAAACAAACAACAACAACGAAAAAACCCTTGAATATTTGTAGACTGTTTTAAAGTCTTCCAGATATTACACATTCTGGTGATGGATAAAATTTGCCAAAGAGAAAATTCAGTTTCAATTATTTTCACCACCAGATCATAGTGTGAGCATCTTTTACAAAGTTAACTATCAAAGTTCTCCTGGAGATTGATTCAGTTTTAGAATGGGAGAATAAGTATTATTGTCTAGAAAAATGGCATGTTCACTTTTTTTCAATCCCGGGATACATGATCAGCCGTGTGCTGATGCAAATCACGAGTCTGGAAAAAATAATGACAACACTGGAGGACAGCCCCTTAGTTTGCAATAGCATGGGGTAGAGTTGTTTTGTTGCTATTGGGAAAGTGGTGATTATTTTTCATTAATTCAGAATCGTCTCTAGATTGATGAACAATTTCCATCATCCAAAGGATGTCATCCATAGTTACTGGCTTTGTTACTGTTCAAATTTGGTTGAGACAGTGAATATCTTATGGTTCAAGATTATTTTTGACTATTTTAAATGGTTCTAAATCAGTCAGATATTCACGTCAGTTTTAACTTGAGAGCAGGGCTCAGCAAACTTTTCCTCTAAATGGCCAGAAAGTAAGTATTAGGCCACACAAACTTGTCACAGTTACAACTCTGCTGCTGTAGCGCATAAATAGCCTTAGACAATGCCAGTGTACATGGCTGGGTTCCAATAAAACTTTATTTATGGATACTGGTGTTTGACTTCATCATTTTCAAGTGTCATGAAACATTATTCTTAAAAAAGTTTTTTTTCAACCATTTAAAAAATTTAAAACTATTCTTAACTCATGGGCTGTACAAAAACAGATGGCCTGCTGGATTTGGCTGACAAGCCATAGTGTGCTGAGTGCTTTAGGATTACAGTGCTGTTAACAGTTCTTTCAGCGTTTCAAGAAGGAGAATGTGGTCTTACAGTCCCAGGCACAGTAATCCATTGCTCGGAGTGTTGCCATGTGAGAGAATTGGACAGTTCTGTAGTTAGTACACCCCACCTCTTATATTCCCAGACACCGTGCCTGAATGCTGTGCAGTGTCATTTAGCTCAATCAAAGCCTCTCTGAAGTTATTAGTATCCTTAAGGCAGTGTCCCTTGCACTACAAAAACTCTGAAGCTTGATGAACTTGACCATAGACAGTCTACTCGTTTGCCTTGAGTAAGCTTTTGAAACCTTGCCCCCTCTTTCTGCTCCAGGCCTACCATCTGTAGCAAGTGAACTCGGGTTTTTTAATTAGATCAAGCCTCTCACACTCCTTGATGGCATGTGGCTAGGCCCCTGATTCATGTGTACTGGCTAATTAGGGAAAAAATATTTTTGCTAAAAATATCAGAGAGGCCATATTTTGGTCAAGCTAGCTGCACACTCAGTATTGTTTGTCAGTTTTCTTTGAATCCTCAGTTTGTTAAGGCTCTGTAGCTATTTTCCCAGTGATTTTATTCAACATGGAGTTGGATCATGATGAAAAAGTGTATTAAGAAATAACTAAACTTATTAAGGCCTAATATTCTTATTTAATTCTTGTCTGTTGTATTTTGAATCTATTTCCATTTCTTTTTGTTGTTCAATCTATTTTAAAAGTAATTTATTTCTGATTTGGAGAAAAATCATGACAATCATTATAAGCAACTTTGATTATAGGAGATGTATAAAAGTACACATGTTTATATAATTTGGATAAAAACCCTTCAAAGCCTACTCTGCAGCACTTATACCTTAATTTTTACTACTTACACAGGATTGTAGTCTTCATATGTGCCACACAAATGCATACGTGCTGTGCATCTAAGTTTGGTGCCTGCCCTTGTTGAGATTTCTTCATAGAACGTGCCTTAACAGAGTGTCTGAAGAAGACTACAGAAACGTTATGTGTTATGCTTATCTTCACTATCCATAAGTCACTATTCCTGAGCAGCAGCACAGTCAGTTGTGCTATAACATGTCACATGCATTCCTAAAAATTGCCACACCATGCAAAATGACGCCACAAAACAAAACATCACATGGTTTATGAGAAAAATGAGTCAGGACACAATGCTCAGCAACATCAGTGGCATTAAAAAAGGAGTTAGGAACCTAGTAAGAAACAGTAACATAGTTTTATACGTGTTACATTGTTAGAAAGTACACTGTCATAGATAGGATATTTCCTTCAAAAAGACCTGACTTTTGCTTGTAAGTTGCTGTTGGTGTATTAGTTTGCTAGAGCTGCCGTAACAAAATATTCAATACCACAGACGAGGTGGCTTAAACAATGGAAAGTTATTTCTCACAGCTCTGGAGGCTGGAAGTGCAAGATCCATGTGTCAGAGGGTTGGTTTCTCCTGAGGCCTGCGTCATTGGCCACCTTCTCCCTGTGTACTCACACGGTCTTTCCTTTGTGCACGCTCCCCCTCGATGCCCCTTCTTCTTCTTATAAAGACATCAATCATGTCGGACTAAGATCCTAAACTTAGAAGCTCATTTAACCTCAATTGGCTCCTTAAATTCAGGCCCTAATTTCGATGACAGTCACATTGGGGTTTAGGGCTTCAGCATACAAATGTTGTAGGCACAGTTCAGTCTATAACAGTGTTGGAAGGGCAACAGCTCATAAGTGGAGGAAGGGAAGATGGTCTAAAAGCAGAGAGAAAATTATGACATCAGATGGGCGTGTCTCATAGCATGTGTGAATTGAGGTAGCTTGGAGATGTTTGAGGTGTGTGTGTGTTTGTTCTGTGTATCGCTGTACTGCTTAGGTTAACTCAGCATAGTTCTCTGCCCTGACCTGGAGTTTCTGGCAGACGAAATGATACATAAGCAACTATGAAATTTGTGTTATACTGGCATAGCATTGGAAGACATTCGTGATTTCACAACAAGCCTGGTAGCAAGACTACTGGAACAGGGTGGTGGTGTACAGGGTGAGCTCTGGAGCAGGTAGTGTGATTCCAGTCTTCTCTCTACTAAAATCCTGTGCGGTATTTGGGACAGATGTTTAGCTACCCTAAGCTTCAGTTTCTTTCTTTGTAAAATGGGCAGATAGTGCCTGCCCACATGGTCATTGTGAAGACTAAATGAATGAACGTATTTAAAGTGTTTAGAAAGGTAGAAAGGTGTGTGGCATGCACAGGGGTAGTGAATATTAGCTACTGTCAACGTCATCACATGGTCTGCTGTTAGTCAACTTGGTGTAACGAGAGGAGCAGCAAATAGCTGGTATTGTGTCAAAAGCATGCACCCCTCAGAGCCATAGGCACACTGCTTACCAGAGACAGCTCTGGTGTTTGCCATTTGGGGAGGGCAGATCCAAGGAGATACAAGGAGAACAGAGTCTCAATTTAGAACGAAGCTCTCTTATTCTGTGGAACCCCAAGGAGACAGAATCCACATGGGTTCACAGGGCTGTCCATTTGAGCTTTACTTACACACAAGAAAAAACACAAAACCCGTCTGAGTTCAGAGTGCCAGAGCCTTTGGCGTGCTGCTGTGTAGCGCAAGGCAGGAGTGGATGAGAAGAGGTGCCCTGCTTCGGCAGGGAGCGGTGCCCACTGTGCCTCTAGAAGCTGAGGCTTTTGAAGCACCACATGAGAAATGTCAGAACACACAGTGAATGTCTTTGAACCGCAGAGACTTCAAATCTGCCCGGGCGGTTCTGAAGAGGACACAGCTTGCTTCAGCCAGGACGGAGAGGGGAACAAAGCCTGGAGCCCGGCAGTGCTGGCTTTAGTAAAGTCCCCTCTGCTAGAGCCAGGACAGTCTGATCAACGGTAGGAGGGGTCAGCATGACTTCTAGATATAGGAGCTTGCTGTTAAATGTAATGTTTATTGGTTACCTCCTCTGCGCAAGTGAAGGGGGTGAAGAGGAAATTGATCTTGAACAAATTTGAGGATGGGAGTCAAATGTACTTGGTTTATGTTCTGGCTCAAGCTATGTTACCTTTAGTAATTTAACTTTGCTAGGTGCCAGGTGCCTCTTCTGCAAAGGAGAAATAACTCCTACCTACCGGGTCATTTGGGGGATTAAAGGAGAGGGTTATGTATAATGTACATCTCTCCCTCCCTGGGGCTGCAGAGTGAATAAGCAACGATTTCTGACCTTGTGGGACTCACAAGGACAATTAATTGATTCTCCTAACTGGTAAACTTGTTCAATACCTCAGATAGGGAGCTATATAACCTGTGACACTTAAGTGACATGGCTCCTTTCTAGGGCCTTTTCCTTATTACTCCAGCATGGGGTTTTCTGGATTTTGTGTCTTAATGTGCCATCAGGAGAACTAATTTTAGGTCATTGAGAGGGAAGCGTGTTGTGGCTTCCTCTTGGGAACCTGGTCTGGCTTGCCCTGTTTTTCTGTCCTTCTCTTTATTCTGCCTCCCACTGTTCACAAGGGAAGGTGCCTTCTGCTTCCTCCTGGCTATTCGCCCTTCTGTGATGAGCTCATGGCGGCCACGTTCCTTGGCAAGGGGCAGACAGGAGGCTTAAAAGAATCTTCAGTCATTACTAATTTGACTGTCATTGTCTTAAAAGTTGGTGCAATGCACATAAGTCCCAACATTGGAATACAGCACCTAGTAATTTGAGGGGTGAATATGTTTGTGTGTGAGATGGTGGTAGTAGGGGGCAGGCACTTGGACAGAGCAGTAGGAAGGCCAGCCATTCCCCTTCTGGGAAGATTTGAGCAGATGCCAAGTGACTGTTGGGAAAGCAGATCTTTGATGTTTCTTTATAGGCCTCCCCAAATCTAAATTCTCAATGAGATGGAAAACTTACCTAAAAGCAACCAAGGCCTATTAGTTTCATTTTAAATGCAAATCAAGCTTCTGGCAGTGTCCACTGGCTGTCCTGATTTGGGAGAATTAAAATTGTAGAAAAATGACTATAAATTTGGACAGTATGTCTTATTTTGCATATATACCATCTCACAGCAGTTGCCAGCTGATGGGAGTCTGGGCGTGGCTCTTAGGGCTTAGCTGTGTAGAAGTGAACGGGACTCTTTTGCAAAGGATATTCTGGGAGTGAGGTGCTGGAGCGCCAGGATACACCAGTTCAGGTTAGCAAGCAGAATTAGTGTTAAAGGTTAGTGTGCAGTCTTGGCCATTTTCACTTAATTCTTCAGGGTTCTGATAATACCTGTCCTCCCTACATTTAGCCACAGACGTAATGATACTGTGTATTTTCATCTTAGAAATGATTGCATAGCAATAGGTTTTCTTGCAGATGTGGTGGACACCTAATGCTGGTAGGAGAATTAGACCCTGAGCAGGAAGGGGAAAGAGATGTTTACCGAGGTTTCATTTTATTCCGGATACTGTAATGGGACCTTTATAGTTAATCCTGACAACCAGCCCGTGTAATACGTTAAGTATTAAAAGCCTTTCTTACCCATGAGGAAACTGAAGCAAAGAGAGGTGGAGTAATGACCCAGTGCCACACAATAAATGACAGAGTTGGAATTTGTACCCACATTTGCCCAAACCTCGAAGCTTATGTTATTTCAACTGCACAATGGTAGAGAAATCTCAAGAACATTAGATGTTCCCATATTCACAGCAAATACAGAAAGGGGGCACTTTGGTGTTTTATTGCACATCATGGTATTCTTTCTGTTTTCTGTTCTCCTGTAGTTTATGAGGGACTAGGATTCAATTCCATTGCTTTCTCCTTGGCACACTGATTGTACTTAGAGTCATTCTCTGCTAGTGCGCTTAGAGACTTGCTCTTTTCACTATTTGCATCTCTCTCTGCTGTTAAACTGTTCAAGGCCTTGACGGCTGGGACACTCTTCTTCATCTTTTCATCCCCACGGGTCAGCACAATGCCTGGTGCTCTGCCAGACCCCGATAAATGTCTCCCGAATGAGCCCATTAGTTGCATTATAGACAGGATTGAACCTCCAGGGAAGAGAGGGCTGAATTTAATTAGAAGAACCTCAAGTTTATTGTCTTTGAAATAGTCCTAGGGAAGATTGAGTCCTGGGGGAGGGAGGAGACAGAAAGGGCTTTCTGGAGGAGGTGACACTGCCGAATTTTTAAGGATGGTTGCACTGGCCAGATAGAGAAAGAGAATGAGGTGGCCACCGGCTTTCCAGGGAGGGGAAGTTGCCTGAGGAGGATGGTGGGTTTGGGGAGCTCTGGTCTGCATGAAGGGTAACAGACAAGGAAAGCCGGGAGGCTTGTCTGGACCTGTTGCTAAGCTAAGGCCCTGGGCCTTTCTTCCCACCCTCTCCTCTCTACATATTTAGGGCCATCTGACCTTCTCCCCTAAAGTACTCTTGTTTTGCACGCTTTCACAAAAGTCCCATGTTTACCAAGTGCTGGGACCATTTGAGAATGGAATTGACTTTTATTATCAGTATTTCATACCAATGTGTGACAAAGTTTGAACTCTTTCATTTCTTGGTTGAAAAAAATACGTTCTCATTGAACATGAATCTGTCCTTGGTAGGTAGAGGTGATCCTGAGCAGACACCTTCATTGTGTGATCTGCCTTCCAACCTTTATCTTGTCCTCTGAAGAGGATAATGCTGTGCATTGAATTGGCATGATGATCTTTCCCCCTTTCTTTCCCAGCCCCTCCACACACATGCAAAAATTAAACATCCAAAGGAAATAGAAAGAAATCCGAGTTAAAGTATCACCGCACTATTGGCTACACCAAACGTGTCTTATTTTACAGCAAAAAAAATCCGGGTGTGCGACCCATGCTGGTAGTGTGCCATTAATTTGGCACTCTGCAGTCAAGGCCCAACATTAAAAAACAAAACAAAACAAAACAAAAAACAAGACATGCAGTCAGGAAAGTATGAGTGCGCTGTGTGCTTTGGGGGACAATGAATATTTGAGGTCAAGAGTATCCCAGAAAATCCAGAAAAAAGTCATGTGCCCCCAGGACTTAACTTACTTCACTTTCCCTAGTGGTTATGGAGGGTCTTTATGTGGCAGGGGGAGGTGCTGAGGGTTTTACAGGTAAAAAGGACAAAATTGCTGTTCTCTGGTGCTCAGTTTAGGAGGGGAAAAAGGTACAAGAATTTAGAAAAGAGCTCCAAGCACATCTAGCTGTCCTTGGGGAAAAGGCTGTCTCTGTATTGTAGTGAATTCTCATGGGTTAGTAAACCAAATTTCAGATAAACAAATCTAAGAATTGGTCAATGACGACAGCTTCCTGTAGATGATTTTTATGAGGGATCTGAGGGACAGAGTTAATTCTGAAGTTCATAAAATATTGAATTTTGTTTATGAAATTTTTATCTTCAGAGGAACGTTGTTTGTCTGGTGCTGTTCATGGAATAACAAGTGCCCATGTTGCAGTGGGATCGTGCCAGACTTCGCTGCAATGGCATGGCTACCATTGGGCCTCACTGTGTTTGGTATTGTTCGGGACGCCAGGAGAGTCGCTAGGCAGGCAGATTCCTCACTTATGCTGGCCCTTGTTCGTGCTCCTTTTCTTTCTTTCAGGTCTCCCTTCTTCTCTACGGGTAGAAGGGTGGGGGTAGGAGTAGGTGAGGGGGGCTTGAAGGGTTAGACACAGTGGAAGTGCTTTTGGCTTACATCAGGTGAAGCCACTGTCCTGAAGACTGGCATAGTGTTTGCAGAAGAATGGACACCGTGTCAGTCTCAGTGTGTGGGGACTGTGGTGCATGTGCCTCGTGAGAGAAGGTTGAGAGACTTACGCCTGTACCTGCAGCACTAGTTGGTGGGCCCATGCAGATCTCAGGAAGTAGCCAGAGATAGAATTTCTCTCAGTTATTCTCTGTATGTTCTCTTTGATTGTAACTCTTATTTTTTTCTCCCATTATTCATTGAGATTATAGTTCCCATCTATTATTTTCTCTCCCATTACTAATTCTAGTTGTGGAAATGTGTCCAACTGGAACTGATATCAATTATTATTTATTTTCTGAAATAGGATTTGATCCTATGAGCATCATTTCAATTTGGCTTGAAATAAAATACTGTTTTACCTTGAATTATGAAGTGTTCACATGGATCCTAGCTAAATCTCTGGAGTACTGACATCTAAAGCTTCTCTCGCTTGATGACTCTTAAGTGTTCCTATTTCTGGTCCACACCCCACCCACCGCCCCACCAAGACATATGTGGTTTGGAAAACATTTTTTGAGCCTTTACAGCATGTTGGGTTTTGTATCAAATGCTAGATAGAAATATAGGGCCTCATCCTTTGATGGATAATTGGCATTATCTCTTTATTTTACCTTCTAAAACTTAGTTTCCTTATCTGCAAAGCAGGGCTAAGAATCTTAAAAACCCAACACAATTAAATAAAATAGTTCCTATAAAGCAGCTAGAATATGCCAAACACAGAGTAAGAACTCAAGAAATGTTTTGATCAGTTTGAATTTCTGTGTATTAGAGGCTAACAAAAAATGAATTGAATTTCCCTACCTAGTCAAATAATATTCCCAGTTTTCTTAATACCCTAGGGGACTACATTGCCATTATGCATTTTATCCAGGTTTTACTTCTATTAAATCCCCAAATATCTGAAGATGTAATTACTTGGTAGGTCTGATGTGATGGCTTTTGTTGGAGGGACTAAACCTCATTATTTTAATTTTTTCTTCCTTTCTTTAACAAAAAGCTTTTTGGAAATTAGAGTAAGAACATGGTTTTCTGACTTTCTGACTTTCTTTAAAGTGGCATGTTATTTGAAACCACAGTTTTACATGTCCAGAATGGAAGATAAGTCCCTTGTGGTGGAACTAGGAGGTTTATATCTTAGGCAAAGAAGTCAGGGTGCATGGGTCCCAGTGGGCATCAGGGTCTCAAGTGCCAGCTCTACCTCCTGCGTCTACCACCTACCAGCTCACTCAGACTCAATTTCTTGAAACTTAACATGGGTCAAAATAGCACGATTTTGGGGCCATAGAGTTGTTGTGAACATATAAGGCACTCACACTTTGCAAGCACTTTAATAAATGTTAGCAGTTATACCCATGAACATCAGGAGCAGCACTATAATTATCACTGAAGCAAAGCAGAACCATCTCTGTGTCGACTCACTTCTTGAACAAGTATTAGCTTTTCCTGAGAATTCCACGATGATTTATACTTAGCCGCTTCTCTGTGGCCTGTGCCGCTGGGTGGGGCGCCACGCGAGCACCCCCACCTACCCCCCAGTAGCCTTTGCTTGCGCTCTCACCCTCCCCCCGCCTCTTACCTGCTCCAAGGATGCCCTTCCCCTGCCTCATCCACTGGACAAGTATTGGATCTCAGTTCTCAGTTCAGCTCTCTTTAGCATCCTGTGGGCATTTATTGAGGGACAGATACTTGGCAGGTACTGTGCTTGGTGTCCTGTCCAGAGCAGACCTGGAAACAGTACTATCACCTGCCTTGTCTCACGTACTCCCGTTTTCATTTTCCCAGGTAGAACTGACTATTCCCTCTTGTGTGTACCTATTTAATAATAACCATAATAATTCATTGCTCTTACTTATGTTTCTTTTGACCAGCTAGCCTGTAAACTCCTTTAGAGCAAAAAGTCCCTATTACCCGTCTTTGAACACCCAGCACCGGGACTGTGCCTGCATGTACACGGTGCCCAATAAGGTTTTGACAATGAGTGAACACATATTTTAGCACTAATGACCTTCTAAAGATTGTCCAAATATATTTTGGGTGGCTACTATATGCCAGGCAGTCCTGTAATAGTTTACACTTCAACAGGGAGGAGACAATAGACAAGCAAGTAAAATATATAGGATACCATTTGCCACAAAATACCATGGAAGAAACTAAACTGAAAGAAAGAGCAGGAGTGTGCGTAGATAATGAGCTCTTGGGAGTTGTCAGCCAGTCGTTTCGGAGCAGGTAACATTTGAGCTAAAGCCTGAAGGAGGTGAGGAAACCTCACTCAGCAGAGGAGCAGCGTTGCAAACACCCTGGGGAGGAGTTTGTTTGGCTTGTGCGAGGCGAGGGGTGTCTGGAGTCGTGAGGGGAGTGAGAAGAAGAGAAGCACAGAAGGTAAGGTGAGGGGACGGCCAGATTGTGCAGAGCGTTGTAGACCCCTGGAAAGGCTTTGGTGTTTTACTCTGAGAAGGGAACCCGTGGGAGGGTTTTGAGGTGAGGAGCGATGTAGTCTGACCAACGTTCTAACAGGCTCACCTTGGCTGCTGTTTTCTGAATGGACTGTGGGGAGGTAGGAGCAGCCACAGCAGGCCAGTAATCCAGGGGAGAGTTGCTGGTGTCTTGACTTAGGATGGTACTAGTGGAAGTAATCAGAAGAGTTCAAGTTCATGATTTCTTTAAAAAAATTAAGTTTGAAAAATTTAAAACATAAAAAAGGAACACAGTTTAGTGAACACTCATATTCATCAATTTTGACATACAAGGCCTGTCCGGAAAGTATCCAGCCATGTAATATTAAAAAGTAGACATATTGAGGAAGATACAAGATACAAGAAACATTGTACACAGGACAATGACACTTCAGTCCCCTTTAAAGTAGGCACCTTGGGACCTCACACAGTTCTCCCAGTCGCTGTCAGGTGCTACACTGTATTTTCCTGAATCTCATCTCCTGTCTGAAATCTCTTCCCTTTCAAAGGTTACTTTAGTTTTGGGGAAAGCCAGAAGTCTCAGGTTTCCAGATTTGGGCTATAGGGGAGCTGAATTACCTGGGTGATTTGATGTTTCATCAAAAAACTCTTTATGAGACGTGATACATGATCAGGCATGTTGTTGTGATGGATTGCCAGTCACTAGTTGCCCATAGCTGCGGCCTTCTGAATCATCCAAATAGTTTCCACGGAGAAATGTTTAGGCGTAATGCAAAATTTGATGCAGATTCATTGCTCTACTGGCTCAGTCATTTCGAATGTGACAGCCACACAGTACACATGCTCACTCAATGGTGTCTACTGTCCCCACTGACTAGTACAGTGAAATTGTCATTGTTCACACATGCACATTCCAGTCCACTCTCCTTGGCTGCCAGGTTATATCAATGTCACACAAACTGTTCTTGTTAACAATGGCTGAACTTTTTCAAGACAGACTTCATATTTGTGTTGCCTATACATTTTTTTCTAAACCATTTCAAAGTAAATTACAGATGTCATGAGTCTTTCTTCTTCAGCATGAATCTGAAAAACAAAGATGCTTTCCTGTCTAAACAGAATAACGTTATCATACTAAACTAAAACAAAGTTCCTATCAGATTTCTCCAATTTTCTTTCCAGAGATTTCTTTTATATCTATATGTCTTTCCAGATAGAATCCAGTCTAGATTCATTCATTATATTATATGTCTCTTAATCTTTAACTTTTTTATTTTGAAATAATTTTATTTTTTTAAAGAAACTGACATCTTTATTTTAGTTTTTAAAAGATTTTTGTTTATTTATTTTTAGAAAGAGGGGAAGGGAGGGAGAAAGAGAGGGAAAAAAACATCAATGTGTGGTTGCCTCTCACATGTCCTCCGCTAGGGACCTGGCCCACAACCCAGGCATGTGCCCTGACTAGTCATTGAACTAGTGACCTTTTGGTTTGCAGGCTAGCACTCAATCCACTGAGCCACATGAGTCAGGGCTGAAATAATTTTAAACTTACAGAAGTGTTTCAAGAATAGTATAAAGAAGTACTGTTGTTTGAGATATCTGTTAGATGTCCATGTAGGAGGGATGTCACGGACTGCTGGGTATATGAACAGGGAGTTCAGGGCAAGGCTGCAGTTATAAATGTGGCAGTTGTCGGTGAATGAATGGTATGTAAAGCCCTGAGACTGAGATCAGGATAAATGTAGAAAAGCAAGGATTGAGCCTTGAAGCATGCTCCAGTTAGAGATGGCGGAGTTAAGGAGGAGCTAATAAAGGAGACTGCAGTTGGGATGAGTGAATGGCAGGAAGCCAAGAGAAGGTGTTAACAGTCCAACAATTGAACATTACAGATGGGTCATGGAAGTTGAGGACTGAGAAGTGACCACTGAATTTGGTCATTGGTGTCACAAAAGTCATTGGTATCTTTGACAAGAGCAGTGCGAATGGAGTGGTGAGGGCAAAACCTCAGTCTAAGAAGCACAGGAGAAAAATTGTAATATGGGGAACTCTCAGGAAGTTTGTTGTAAAAGGGTGGTTGGGAGAAAGAGGGTGGGATTAAAGGTTTTTTTTAAGGGGGGAAAATGATGACATGTTTGTATGCTAATGAGAGTGATCCAGCGGGTGAGGGGAGAGGTGGTGATGTGAGAGAGGGAACGATGATAAAAGCCGCACCCTCGTCCGGGCAGGAGGCGCTGGGATGTGGGGTGCATGCACCAGTTGCCTTATATAGGAGCACGGGCAGTTCATTGGTGGTAAGGGGGCGGGGGGGGGCGTGGAGCCAGGGTACCTGGGCTAGGATGCAGGCATGAGGAGTCTTGTCAAGGACTCGTGGCAGGTCAGGAGGTTGTTTCTATCATCTCAGAGAAATAGGACACAGGGCCATCTGTGGAGAGTAAGGAGGAAAGATGAGGTATTAGAATTTTGAGGAGAGAGGGTAAAGCATGGAATAGCTGTGCAGAAGTGTGTTTATTAATTTATCTGTGTGGAGTATGTCAGTGTGTGGGGTTGGGCATCAGTAGATTGCCGTTTCTAGGAATGAGGGGTGTTGGTGTCAGAAGCCTGTAGACCTTCACAGGTACCCCTTTTCTAGTCCAAAAAGCTGCTGGGTTGGGACAAGCCTTGTCAGTGAGTGGCTACTTGAATAAAAAATTAGGTTGAAAGCAGAGTTGGGAGGTGATAGCCCTTGGCACAGCTTCAGTGCAGGCGTTTATCAGACTAAACTGTGGAACTAGTATTAACCAATGTGACCGACTGAATGTTCGTGTCCTTCACCTCAGTGGGGTGGTATTGGAGGCGGGATCATTAGGAGAGAAGTTTAGATGCTATTGTGGGGGTGGTTTTTCATGATGGGATCAGCAGCCTTATAACAAGAGGAAGAGACCTCAGAGCTTACTCACACTCTGCCCTCACACAAAGAAGTCATGTGAGCATGCAGCCAGCTGATGGCCGTCTGCAAGCCAGGAAGAGGGCCCTGAACAAAGACTGCATCTGCTGACTCTTTGATCTTAGACTTCCCGGCCTCCGGGACTGTGAGAAATAAATGTCTGCTGTTGAAGCCACCCGGTCTATAGTATTTTCATTAAAGCAGCCAGAGCTAAGGCAGCCAGTGGACACGTACTCATTCTTTCCGTACTGTTTCCACCGTCGTTGATTACAGGAGCTATTTCCTAGGGGAGAGAGGACAAGGTACTTATGTCCTTTATCAGTCTGTAACTTTGGAGATACTCAGGGGACGCACCTGACCCAGAGAGCCTATTTTCCATGGTTACCTTTAAGGAAAATGGTCCCATCTTAGTAAAGCACTATTGTGTCTTTTTAGTTCATTATCCCGTGAGCTGCTGAGGTAGTAAATTCTTGTTCAATTGGATAATATCCCATTCCATACTCCCTTCTGTTCTAAGAAATTCTGTACTGCATACTGAAGATTTTAAGCTGCCACATGGATTTCTCTTGAGCTTTGGATGATTTGATGCATTAGATATTTTAATTTAATTTATGCTTTTAATTTTAAGAAACACATGCAGATATGCCTGCAGCCAACCAGTTTTCTAAATCTGCATATAAATAACAGATAAGAGAAAAAAGAAAAAAAAGAAAGCATTTTTTTCTTTGCCAGTTTTTCTCTTTATGCTTTCCACATTGTATCTTCATTAAGTGTTTTATGTCCAGGTTTCTTCCTTTAAAAATAGGGGATTCATTTAGAAGACAATCAATTATGCAAACCAAAACTGAAGGATGCATTTTCCTAATGTCTCATGAGTGTAACTATTTTGATATTTAAAAGTAATCCTATGCCTCTGATAATTATCTCAAATAAAATCTGTTTATCCCTATAATTATTAAATGTTTAATTAAATGCCTGCAAGATATGACTAAATGGCTTGGTTCAAATGGCTTGATTCAAAACAAAGATTTATATATAAATATAATAAAGTTTTAATCTTAACAGCAACAAAGTAATAAGTCTTTTAGTTAATATTAACTTTTAATAATAGCATAATGAATTTCCATGTATCCATCATACATCTTCAACATATACATTCTGCCATCTTATAATTCTTAAACTGAAAGTTATAAAATTAAACATTTTTCTTTTTTTAAACAGACAAAATATTAATAGGAGATGTGGGTACAGGGTAATATATGTGTTCACTATGCTTTAGGTTGGAGCCTCAAAATTAGCGACCAGGTCCTGTAAAGGTTTTCACATGACCCTGACTCTTAGTTCTCATGGTCTCAAGTTCACAGTACTCACCAGTGCTTCTTGTCTTGTATGCTCTAGTTAGAGGTAACTGCTTAGAGTTCTCTGCACATTCTGCCCTGGAGCCCTCCACACCCTCTTTTTCTCTGCTTTTCACTCTTACTCATGTCTCCAAAGTTCAACCTCCCAGGTGCCCTCTCCTCTGAGATTTTCTCTCATCGTGCCAGCCCTTGCCTGGCACAGGTGTTCCCACCTGGAGCTCCCACAAGAGCACCGCCTCTCTCCCCGTCTCCGCTCTGGAATACAGCCTGAACAGGGTGCTCTGGATCTCGGCTGTCTCCCACCCTGACTGCACTCCCCTCACTCTGCTCTAGTGACGTCAGTGGTTCTCTGTGTGCAAGCTCACCCCGGCCTGCAGGTCCTTGCACTTGCTCTCTCTTCTTCTGGAATGTTGTGTCCCACATCTTTGATGGTCTGGCTGCTGCTCTGCAGAGGTCCCTCAAGAGGCCCCCTTCCTGACCACAACAATGCCTTTCTTTTCAAGAAATAAATGCCATACTACTTTTGTGATAATCATTTTCTTTATTTTATTTTCAGCCTTACCATTAAACATGTATTTCAAAACAACACGGTTTAGTTTTACCTATTTTTAAACTTAACATGAGTAAAATCCTACCGTATGTTTGTTTCTTTTGTGCCTTGCTCCTTTGCTCAGTGGTGCTCTTCTCAGATATGTCCATGCTGACCCTCATGGCGTACTTCGCGGTAGTGCATTCATTTTCGCCACTGTATGCTGTTTCACTGCTTCAGCGTACCACAGGGTATTCATCTCCTCTACCATGGTTGGATATTTGGGTTCTCTCCAGTTTGGGGCTGATAGAAGCAATAGTATTATGAAGAGTCTTGTATATGTAACTGTCAAGAGTTTCTCTACTGTATAACTAGTTGGAGAACTTGGGCCCAGATAGGGTAACCATAAATCAATGCTCCATCTAGGACATTTTGTGAGGGATAAATGCTAAACCTTTCAGGGCACCAGGGAAGCTGGGATTATCCCAGGAAAAATGAGATATGGAGCTCTCTAGTAAAAATATATTCTCATTTTCAAACTTAGAGACAGTGTTAATCTCTTTCCTAACAGGAGTATCCAACTCCACTACAAGTTATGAGAGTTTCTGTTATTCTGCATTCCCAAATTTTCATGTATCATTTTGTTTTTAAAGTTTATGTTGTTTACCAGCCTTGTGATTTTGATTTACATTTCTGTCATTGACAATGAGACAGAGTTGTGAAGTGTCTGTTTAAATTTCTAATAAATATATTTAAAGATAGACACTTTTTAAAAATAAATAAATTTAACATTTTATAGGATGCATATTAGGCTAAACAGATTCCTTTTCTTAATTTTTATTGCTGACACTATTACAAATATCTCCATTTTTCCCCTCTTTGCCCTCCTCCACCAGCTCCTGCCCCACCTTCCCTCCTAAGCTTATTTTTTATCTCGGCTTTAGCTACATCCCACTATTTTTAATATTTACATTTATTACCATTTTATGGAAAATATTTTCTATTTTATAACATATTTTTTCTTTGATTCAGTTATTTGGAAATGTGTTTTTGATTTCCAGATATGTGGGAATTGTAAAGTTATATTGAAATGATTTCTAACTTATGGTAAAAGATTGTCTTCTGTATGATTTTTCACCTTAGAAATATGTTGAGATTTTTTAAAAGTCCAGTGTATGGCTGGTGTTTATTAAGGTTCTTTGTATGCTTAAAAAAAGGGAATTTCATAATTCTTTGTTATAGTGTTGTGTGTATTTCCATGTGGTGAAGATTTTAATTATAATCCTCAATCTCCTGTATTCTTGCTGATTTTAGACATCTTATTCTTTCAATTACTGAGAAAAATATTTAAACTCTCCTACTATGATTATGGATTTTTCTTTTTTTATTATTTGTAATTCTGTCAGTTATTACATTATAAGTATTTTAGTCTATGCCATTAAGTCAATGCACATTAAAGTTATAATGACTTCAGTAAACTGAATGTTGTATTAGTATGAAGTGATTCTCATTATATCTAATGTTTTTATCTTAGAGTCAGTTTTTATCTCATATTAATATAGCAACCCCAGTTTTATTTCATGGGTTATTTGCATAGTATATCTTTTTCTAAAGGTTTATTTAATCCTTTTATATTCTTGTATTGTAGATGTGTTTCCTATAGAAAACACATGGTAGGATTTCATCTTAATTCAGGCTGAAAATATTCATTCTCTTTCTTTCTACTGGAGCTTAGCTCATAGACACTTAATATTATTACTTTTAAATGCTTTTAAACCTCCATCTTATTTTGTGCTTTCTATTGTTTTGTCTATTTTACATTTTTTTCCTTTTCTTTCTTGACTTCTGGATGCATTATTTTCATGACCTCATTTTTCCTCCTGGTTTTAAAATTATAAGCTCAATTTTTAAATTTTTGGTTTTTACTCTAGAAATTACAATGGGTATACCTAAGTTATCAAAGTCACATATTAATTCCTCTTTTACCCTTCTCCCAGGAAATCTGAGGTGTTTAAAATACTTTATTTCCTGCCCTGGCTGGTGCAGCTCAATGGATTGAGTGCAGGCTGCGAACCAAAGGGTCACCGATTCGATTCCCAGTCAGGGTACATGCCTGGGTTGCAGGCCAGGTCCACAGTGGGGGCCACGTGAGAGGCAACCACACATTGATGTTTCTCTCCCTCCCTCCCTTCCCTTCTGTCTAAAAATAAATAAAAAATCTTAAAAAAAAATTTTATATACTCACTGCTAACATATTATTTTTGAGATGCCTTTTATTCTATCTGTGTTTTTAATCTTAAAAACTTTATTAATTTTAAAGAACATAGAATCAGTGTTCTTTTAGATTTCCAGACACTGACACTTTTCTTTTTTCTTCATTTTTTTCGTCCTTACACCTTCCATCTAGAATCATTTCATTTTTTAAAAAATTATGTGCTTATTAATTTTAGAGAGGTGGGGAGGGAGGGAGGGGGAGAGAGAGAGTGAGAGAGAGAGAGAGAGAGAGAAAGAAACAGAATAACATCAAATACAACTGGCAACCTTTTGAGTTTCCATAGACCTGAGCCACACTGGTCAGGGCTGGAGTCACTTCATTTTTGTCTGAAGATCCTTCAGGCTTGGTAGGGATGAAACTTCTTAGTTTTTGTTGTCTTAAAAATGAATATAATTTCTCCTCATTCTTTAAAGTTTTTTCACTGAGTAGAGAATCCTAGGCAGTTATTTTCTTTTAGCCCCTGATGATACCATTTCACTGTCTTCTTGCTTACAGTGTTACTGTAAAAGAGTTGGCTATAAGTCTGTCACTCCTTTTTTTCCTTCACTGTATGCATCAAGATTTTTCTCTTAGTCTTTGTCTATCTGTGTTTTCAATATGCCATCTGTAAGTAAAGTTTTTTTTTTTTAATTTATTCTTCCGAAGTTTCTCTGGGCTTCTTAAATCTATAGATTGCTATCTTTCATCAGATCTTGAAAATTCTCAGTCATTACCTCTTCAAATATTGCCTCTTCCGTGTCCCATTTTCTTCTTCTGTAACTGTAATTAAATGTATTTTAGACCATCTAACTCTGTCATCAGTGCATTTTAACTTCTTTTCTGTGCTTTCCATTCCCCGCCCCCCCGACTGTATGCCAGATATCATCTGACATATCTTCCAAATCACTAATTCTTTTATTTACCCTTTCTGATTTATTATTTCCCTTTTTCTTATTTGATTACATTTTATTTGTAGAAGTTGTATGTGATCTTTTTTAAACCTGTTTGCTTTCTTTTTATAGTTTCTTATTCTCTAAAGATATGTTTTACCTGGTCTTTCCATTTTTGACCTAGAGTCAGCGTAGCTGTTCTGTAATCTGTATTTGACATTTCCAGTATTTATGGGTCTGTTACTGATTCTGATTTATGGTACCTTTTTTCCCTTGTGTGCTTTAGTTTTGTGCTATTCTTTGTTCTTAAAAAATTAGGGGGTGATTCTTGAGGCCTAGGAAGATGATCCCTTTCTGTAAAGAGTTTATGCTTATGCTTCCATCAAACATTTTTAAATGCTACCAGTCCAGAATCACCTTAAATCAAGTTCATGGTTTAAGGTTACCAGGACCACCAAGGCACAGTGAATTTAGGTTATAGTCATGGTTATGGATCTTTGACCACAACTTCTCATTGAATGTTTTCCTTTCTATTTATTTCTCTTATTCTTCTTAGTGCTAAGGCAACCACAGTTCCCCCCCAATTAGGGGTAGGAATAGGGTTTATGTATGGTTCACGCTGATCCTATGATTGTAATCCTTTGGGGTCTCAGTTTAATGTGGACAGTATCCCCTATAATATTCCATACTTTGTGTGGGCTCTTGGGCCATGACATCCCCACTCCCCTTTCTTCCAGAAGGCTGCCACACAGAAACCCAGATGTACTGTCTGTGGCAGATGCCCTTGGGGTGAAAGGAACTATGGTGCTCTACTTAGGTCTTCTAGCTTCCTTTAGTCCTAATAGCTTCTCACTATCATGTCACCTCTGATGTTTTAAGGGATTTTTTTATCTGAGAAGTTTAGTTGTTTTTAATAGGTCCAGGGAACAAGGGATCAGTTTCAGTAGCCATGTCTGCTATTTCTGAGAAAGGGAATATTCATTTATCATCTACTGAAGAAAAATTGTGGATTATGCATACAGAGGTTTAGACTGTGGTAGGTAAAGGATTTTGCACACTGGTGTTTTTATAAACTTGTATTTTGTGTGATACATCATTTTAATGTTGATGTGAAGTTAAACGAGGTCAGTTTGGCCTTGTGTCCAATATGACTTTAACTGCAACAATTTCCTAAAACTGCATACAACGACTTTCCCAATGAGCCAGTGAAATAGGCACCTTCGTTAAGTACCCGGAGTATTCAGTTATGGCATTAGAGAGGTCTTGGAGAACATGGCCTTCCGAAGACACGAAAGATACCGGTTTGCCTGAATTGTTTTTTGGTGTATATTAAGTAGTGCTTGAGAAAAAGAAATTTGTCTAACATGCACCAGAAAACAAGGTAGGCAAGGCTTGTTCTCACAAGGAATGCACAGACAAATTTTAATTTAATCAAATGTAGCTGGTTTGGAGAATACTGGTTATATACAGCACAGATTGATCAAATTAGTAGTGTAAAACAGAAAGTCTCAGAGAACACAAATCTTGAGCACAATTTTGAACCTTAGAAATATGCGTCAGTGACAGCGTGGCATGTGGGTGGGTAGAGAAGGGGAGGCAGGTGTGTGAGTAGTGTATGGGGACAGACAAGCGTGCCCTTTTGACTCCACCAGGAAAGGGGCTGAGAAATGAGCCTGCTAGGAAAGTGTGGGAGAAGAATGCATTTCAGTCCTGACGCTCAAGAAACATCCGGGCCCTGTCTGGATGGGGGCAAAGCCCAGTGCTGCTAGTCTTTCAGCCAACCGCAGAATCTTTTGAGTTTCCCTTGTTTCTTTCTTTTTTTGACCTTGAGGAAAGAGCTGCAGTTTGACCAAATGCAATGACCTGAGGCCTCTTGAGTGGTCCCCTTGGTCTTAGACCAAGTCAGTCAGTGGCCTTCAGAGAACAGCTCAACAACAACAAACGTTAGTATTGTAGCGTTGTTTTACCTTTGGGACGAGGACACTGTTCATGAAGTAGGACCATCAGAGGACTGGATTGCCTAAAATTTGTAGTTAGTTGAAAGGCTACAAGATCAATTTATTCCTTTATCTGTATTTGCTCTCTCATCCTGGTGTTTCGTTGTTTGTCATGCATGGATAGGTAGAACTCACTCTCTCATCCCACAGGATGAATGAGGACTCTGTGCGGGGCGGGGGGCGGTTCCTAGGCACTGTGAACATTCTCTTTGGTAATTACCGTAACAGGCTTTTCCATCACGATCTGGCCTTTGCCATCATGATGGCATAAAACCTTTATTAGATACCCGTTACGTGTCAGGATCTCTGCTTAAATCATGTCTTTAATCCTCACAACGCTCCTGTTGTGTAGATGGCATTACCTCACTTTGGAAAGGTTAATTAGTTTGCATATACAGCAGGCCCTCGAATAACATGGTTCCATTATCACATTGATGAGATACCACAGACTTAGCTCTTGTTTATGGCAATTGGCCTGTGGTTATATTGGCTTCGTTGTATGTTTCACTTAAAGCTGCAGAAGCTACTGACGACATTAAGTGAAGACCCGCTGCCTATGGAATGAGATGTAGAAAGGCAGTCAGAAGCTGTGTACGACTGACCCATGTTTCTTCCCCCTCACAACCAGTGAGACTGCAACTTTAAAAGTTAATTTTAGTGGAGTCGAATTCCTAAGAAATTTCTATCAAAGCTGCCTTAGGGTTGACCTCTGTAGAGATGTGGGTATTACTGATTTTTCTTTTATTGTGGAGTCACAAATATAATAGGTACTTCCACTGAGCTGCAGAGAGATTCTACCTTTAAACGAAAAATGGTTTTTATAGGTCTTTCAGCTCCCATGGTTTTGGTGTTTGTGGTAGAGATAATACCAGACCCTTCACGATTGGCTCTTTAGAAATACGTCCACAGAAAGACTTCGCAATGGAGTCTGTGTGTGTGGCGTGTCTGACAGAGACAGACGTAGTCATAGTATGCCCATATATCTGTGACCAACTGGTAAGAGCACAGCCTCTGTGGGTCTTACTGAGACTAAATTTGGCCATGTTTCCTATTTTTACACAATTTCCCATTTCACTCTGGGCCTCGCCCCTGACAGTGGGTCCTATCAGCTCTTCAGTTTCTTCCAATAACTATTGGGATAGATCATAGTGTGATACTAGTCACTTGGGGTTGAGTAACACTGTGTGAATAAAAATCTGCTCACATACTTAAAGGCATTATTCCATTGAAGTTGGGAGGTGCTAATTGGCAATTTGCTATGGAGAATTCAGCAAGGTATTTCCTTTTTTTCTCATTTTTTTAAGAAACATTAAGAAACAAAAACAGCTGCAAGACTTCTTGTGGGTTTTGTTTTGTTTTATGGCATAACATAAAGTGGTTAAGAGCAGAGCTTAGATTATTTTCCTTTGAAATGGTTGGAAGAAGTAGAACATACGTGAGTAAATATCTCTAGATTAATGGAGACATTCATTGTCAGTCTTTGGAACGCTCTCAATGGAAGAAACTGGCAGAAAGAGTTGCCAGGATTTCAATTCCTGTCTTAAGAATTTCACAAAAACAAAGGTCAAATCCATCTCTGATGTGCTACCAGAGTCTGGTCTGTGTTCTTTGACCCATTTCAGGAAACAGGACTCACTGCTTCCCTGGGGCCCAGCCATTCATAGCAGTGCCATGCATGCTGGCAGGATGCTGAGCAAAGCACCTGCCAGGGTCTGGGTGGTGAGGCTGAGACAATAGTTCACTCTCCTTATTATGATGTCATTTTGTTTATTTAGTAAATATTCACAACACCTATTGTGATTTGGACAATGGGTGCAGGAGAGACAGTGGTGGACAAGACATTGTCAACCCCCAAGGAACCCCTCCCTGTTCTACGCTCTTCTCCAGTCACTGTCTCTCCACTGAAAAGTGGCGTCATGACTAAGTGCCCAGACGTGCAGTCAGACCTGGACTCTACTCATTAGATGCATGACGTTGGCCAAGCCACTCTTGCCTCAGTAAGACCTCCTTTCTCCATCTGTAATGTGGGTGTAAGGCAGATTGCACAGGTAAAGGGTTTCCCAGCGCCCTGGCATAGCAAGCTCCCTGGATGTGAACTATCGTTATTATATTGTGGCCTCAGGGTCTGAGGAAAAGGAAAACTGTTTGAAATAAACCGGAAGAGTGTGGCTGTTAGTCTTCCAGAGGGAGGAGCCAGAGGCTCATAGAGATGACACCAGCCTTCCAGGGAAGAAGGCGAGGCTGGTCCTCTGCAAATGTGGGGCTGTGGGTCTCCCTGTGTAACTTCTTTCCCCTGTCAGACGTTATTTTAGTTCAACATTTGTAGGTTTAAGTGTTGGGTAGTTAGAAAGGAAAACACTCAGCGTGCTTTCCACTGGATCTTCCACCATGTTAAGCATAGCTGTGCTGGGCCAGGGAACCTAATTGGGAGAAACAGAAGTAGCTCTTTGCAGAAGATTATATATATATATCCCCCTAAATATTTAGCCTAAAGAAAAAGTTGCAGAATGGTGTTTAGATCCTTCAATATATTTCGAGTGGCATAGCTTGCTGGTGGCAGGTTAAGATGTGAGACAGAGAGAGAGAGAAGTTTACCAAGTATACTGATATCTTTTAGATATTCAAAGATGACACTTTGACTTACAGTTGAAGGAAATCAAGAAAAACAACATTCCTTTCCTTCGCCCATTATAAAACTCTTTAAAAAAACATTTGTATGAAGCATCCCTCATTTGTTTGACAAAAGCCATTCTATTTCAGTGGAAATTGAAAGATTGGGATAATTGCAAATCAAATTTTGCATTCAATATATAAAAGGGGTGCCTATGTGTTGGTTTTCTCCTTATATATGTTGAAGGAAGTTTCAGAAGGTTGTCTGGACTTCAAAATTGGAAAGACAGTGTTTATTGGAAATGTTCACCTGTGGTGCTACCCAACATTAGACAGGTAGACAAAAATGATTCTTTAAAAAATTTATTTTTCATTTTATTATCCATCTGTTTTTCACATATTATAATTGGTCTTGGAATTGGAAAATCTAGGTTTGAATTCTGTCAGTCCTCCCAGTTAGTACATGCCCCTGAGGAACTCACTTAATATTCTCAGCATATTCCTGACTTAGTGGGAATAACATTATATATTTCAGAGGGCAGTTGTGACCTTTAAATAATACAGTGTGTCAAATTTCTTGGTACATTACATGTGCTTAATACATGTTAGTTGAATCTGAATCAATATGTCATTCAATTCTGGTTTCTCTGTACAATAATTGTGCTTCTTCCATACTGGGCTGTGTATTACACTTCGGCTCCCCCTCTCTGTGCCCTGATGACATTATGCTAAAAATTACCAGGGGGATCATATTCTGTGGCAGCTACCGAGCATGGTAGCCTACTGTGTAGTATGACAATATTATTTTATGGTGCCTGGGATACCCAATTTAGGGGATAGAGGTGAAGCTGAAAATACGAGCAGAACAGTGCAGCTCCTTGCCAAGGGCTTGTGCGTAATGAGGGTTTTCTTGGCCTCTGCTTTGATGCCAAGTGATGACTGTGTTAAATGCTTTTTCTTCTCTGATTCCAGTAGCTAAGTGTCAGTTCCTGGCTGTGCCTTCTTTGCCTTACTGGAAGGGATGCCATTTGAGAAAAGAAACTTCAGTGAAGGCATTTGATAACA
>PVJI01005722.1:0-93534 GCA_004026765.1 Micronycteris hirsuta | reverse complement strand
AACTTCTCACTAAAGTGTTATCTAGGAATGCAGATGGGGGGAACTGCTTTTCTGGGACAATCTCACTGCCTTAGTAAATCTGCTTGCCTATGACACCTCAAATGATATATACTTTTACAACCCTAGAAAATCCTTGAAACTTTATCTATTCTCTGTAACCAGATTTTACTTTTTAGAGACTTGCTTGTAACCTGACTCCAGAAATGCTACGTATACTATGTATCTCTAAACGGGTATATAGGCCAGCTCAGGCCTTTGTTCAGGGCTCTCGATTTGGAGTTCACTCCCGAGGGCCCACATGTGTAATAAAGGGTCTGTGACCTTTACCTCTCAGGAGTTTGGTCGCTTCATTTCCCCGCAACAGTCTCCCTGGATGAAAAAAGTATTCAAATGGAAACATTTTGCTGATGTGGAAGAGGTGAAACAAAAAACGACAGAAGCACTAAGAGGCACCAAAATCGATGAGTTCAAAAACTGTTTTGAGCAGTGGAAAAACGTCTCAATAAGTGTATTGCATCAAATGGAGAGTACTTTGAAGGTGACTCAAGATTAAACATGTAAGAATAAATATACAATTTTTTATATTTTCCACTTTATAGTTTTTATAAATTCCACTTTTTGGACCCTCCCTTGTACCTACCCACATATATATGTGTTGAAGTAAATTTGTAGGCCCAAGATGGAGCTGCTACTGCCCATAGTTTCACATCAGAAACTGAAATTTAGATAACTATTGTGTTGCTAGAAATGCTCTGCTTGACCAGAAACACAATAGGTCCAATCAGCTGAACCCCCAGGGCCAAGCCAGTCTGGGCTTTCTCACTCCAGACAAGGGGGACTATGTGGCCCCAGCCAATCAGATAGTTTCTGTTTGTCTTTACCTTGTTCTTTATTCTTTGTTTTATAAAAGCTTCTTGTCTTCCACTCCATTTTGCAGTTCTCTCAAAGACTAAAGTTTGCTTCCTGAAGTGTTAAATAAAGTTTGCATCACCAAAATTGTCTTCTTTAATCATTTTGAACAAGATGTATGTCATATCTTCACAAAATATGTATTTTATAAAAGATGAACTGTTTTATAAGAAACATTAGTGTATTCAATTTATACATTCTAGTGGTTTATTTTCAAACTACTACAGTGTGAAAACGACGTGCTCTTAGATTTAGTCAAATGTCTCCCCATGCCCTTCTAGTGAGGCAAAAGGAAGCCAAGTCTAAATAAATGGATCAATCCAGCAAAGGAAAATAAATTTAGAACTTGAAGAAAAGCTCTGTTTGCTCTGAATTATGAGACACCATCCAGGTTTGGCAGTGAGCTTTATTAACCTATTTTATGCCTCATATAAGGATAAATTTTAACTGGCTGGAAGCTGCTTTTACAATATGAAATAGATTAGCTTGGGGTGTTGTGGGGGCTAACGTGGCTACTGTGTCTATTGCACAGAAATGAGAATCCTTTGTATTATTTTTGCAAATCATGAGTTAAATACCAGTTTATCTTTATGTATAGGTTCTTCATGCACATTTAAAAAATAAGTGGCAGAGCCTCTTTTGTAGTGTTTTCAGATTCAGGAAGGCACTCTGCCTAATTTAGGTTATGATCCAGTACAAATAGCAGAGGTGGCCCAGGTGTGGAGTGGCTCATTACTTTAAATGGTGGCCCGATGTTATGGTAATCAAATATAAAGCTGTCACTCTTCTCCCTCTTTTATTACAAAAGGCATGCCCGTGAGCTTTCATGCTAGACAGTGCTGTGCGTAAGTGTCAGGAGTGATCTTGAATCAAAACTTAGCATAAAACAGTGTATTAGAATTGATCATCCCAGAGGCTATAAATACAAAATGTCTGACAATCAGAAAACAAGCCAATTGTAGACCACAAGTACAAATGAGCAGCGGGGCTTTGTTGAGCTGCTTTTTTTTTCCCCTGCTGAGTAGAGATAAGATTGATTGGTGCAACCTGAGGCAAGCTCCCTTAGGCAACAAAGAGAAAACAAAAAGTAGAGGTTGGAGGGGAGAGGGTGGAACGGTACTACAGGGGCGGTTCACAAAGAAATGGGGGGAGATAGCGCTGAGAAACTCTGGGGATAGGGGACCAGCAGGTGGCATGCCACAGATCTCTTGTCACTCATCACTTGGACTGTGATGATCTCTTTGCCTCGCTTACCATAATTAGAAATGGAAAGTGACAAAAAAAAGTTCTTGCTTTTTTCTAGTATAGAAACTATAGTTTATTAACATTCCAAATATTTTCCTTCTAGTTCTTTTCTGTGAGAATCTTCAGAGTGGTTACATTATGAAACCAATCACACCTCCTAAAACAGTTTCAAAAACATTTTAAATCAATTTAAATAAAGCAGAATGGTACATTGTGGTTTTCTGGTTGATAATAGCAAATGTTTGAGGAACAGGTGACAATTAGAAAATACTTTTAAAATATCATTTTTAGGACTCTAATCATTCCAGAACATATACCTTATTTTTGTTATTCAAATTATAGAAAGAAACAGAACAGAATTTGCGTGCAGCTAGAGGTCTTTGCCTGATTGAATTCTCCCCTCCGGAGGAAGAATAATCTATGCATTCTAAAATTGCAATTCCATGAAGCAAGATGATAATCAAGGTATATAAATTAAATCAATATTTTAATTTTCAAATACATTATAAATGTCTAGGAAATATATGTTTAGGGAAATTATTTTTAAGACATATTTGTGAGGCAGTCTTGAAGATATATAGCAGTGTTGTCATATAAATTTTTACATGGAGAATTGACGGTTGGAAGTAGCCCAGGCTGTCTTTCCATTAAATATACTAGAAAAATATCAATTTTCCAAGTGTCTTTACTTATGTTACTTAATGAAACCACTGACAAGTAGTACACCATAGTATTGCACATAATTGAAGACAGAGGAGAGAGAGAGCAAGAAAGAACCACAGAGATGAAGATATTAAGGATTCTAGAAAGATAAGAAATGAATCAAAGTAGCTTCTTAAAACAGAGGAAGAGAACAGGCATCTTAGATGAGGTGATTTTTTTCCCTACAGGATGGAGTATTTGTTTTTCATGAGAAATATGTGCGTTAACTTTGCAACAGCATGCATGGAACTGGAGAGCATTATGCTAAATGAAATAAGCCAGGCAGTGAGGGACAAATGCCATACAATCTCACCTTTAACTGAAACATATTCAGCAAAAGAAAAAACCAAGCAAAATATAACCAGAGACAAAGAAATTAAGAACAATTTGACAGCAACCAGAGGGGAGGTGGAGGGAATAATGAGGGGAGGGTTTTTCACGAACTACTATGAGGGACACATGGACAAAACTGGGGTGGGGGAAGCTGGAAGCAAGGTGGGGAGGTAGATTTGGCTGGGGTGGGGAGGGGAGTTGTTGGGGGAAAATGCAAACAACTGTATTTGAACAACACTGAAATAATTATTAAAAAAAAAAGAAATATGTGGGTTAAATATTTTGGAAAAAAAGGAAAGGTACTGAGTGTGTCAGCTTACTATTTGACAGTCAGAACTCAAACTCTGTGTCAGAAGGAGAGCTGCATGTAGTACACCTTTGGCTTATGTGAGCCAGCAGGTCCACGTTTGCCTAGAGAACCTGGTAAAGTATATAACTTTGTGCATCTGGGACATATGCTGGTTACAGTATTGTCAGAAACTCTAACTGAGCATACTTTCAGCACTTTGAGAGAATAAGGGGCAATGAAGGTTGTGTGAAGGGCATGTCTAATAAAAGTGGCCTAAAAATCTTACCTGATTCCATCTAAATAACTTCAGTTAAGTAAATTTTAAAAGAACCTATTTATTTTAGGGCTATCAATGCAAAAACTTAATAAGACTAAATTCCATTAAAATATTTTCGGAAAGCTAAATCAACATCATTTACAGTGGATTTGCTCTGTGATATATTCAAACACAAGGCTTCTGCCAAGTGTTTTTGGTACCATATGTACACCTATTAATTAAATCCTTGTAAATGTCTTCAGTATTCCCTTGGGCTTGCTGAAGTTTGCTGTAGAAGCATCACTTTTGCCACAAATCCCATTTCTCTCCATTTTAAATATGGAGGTGTGAGAGGGCCCAATAAATAATACCCCTCTCTCTCATCCAAGTTGGTAACAATTTGAGAGATAGATGATATGGAAATTAGGCAAACGGGGATCAAGACACCAATTTAAATACCAATGAAGCTGATACTGAAGGTCATGGTTTATTGTGGGGGCCAAATGGGGCTCACTAAATGCTTCTTCCTGAATTAGAAAAGCTTACCCACTCCTTCACAGGCAATGCTGGGCAATAGCAGTCCTCTCCTCTGTGCACTAGCATGGAGGAGAACAGAATATAGATTCAGTGTAGTCAGGTGACCTCGGGAGAGAGAGGAAGGTATGAACTGAGCTCTCTCAGCCTCTTCTTCAATCATAAGTCACTCTGCCACCAAGGGAAAGGGTGTGTGGGGCCAAGAGTACCTAATAGAATATTTTCCTTCTGGAGATGGGAGATATGGGGAATGTGCATCCACCCTGACATTCGAGATCTGTATTATAGAGTTTGTATTGTAAAATGTTGTTATAACAAAACTAAGAACTGAGGGCTTTTATTTTTAAAAAGCATCTGTGTTTCCAGTTCTTTCTGTTTTGTGAAAAGCCACATTCACAGATCACAGAAGCAATACAAAGGCAATGCCAAATACAATAGATTGGTCTGATGTTACCAGCACTTCAGCCAAACTTTAAATATGCCTCATTGTTCAATTTTATATACTAAGAATGCATTTGTCATAAATCTAGGGGAATTAACTTTTTTTTAGATTTTGTCATTCTATTGTTAGGATAAAAATATTAGTTGATGAATTTACGTATGTTTTGAAATCAACTCAAGTTCACCTGTCCAGCTGATGTTATGAACAGAATTTATGTTTATGAGGTAGAAAAAAAGCACAATATGCATTTTCTGTATTATTAGATTGTTCAAAGCTATTTACATTGGTAGGTACAGATGTTCCTTTAAAACTGCATCAGACAGAGAACAAATTGATGGTCACCAGGTTGGAGGGGGTTAGAGGGTGGGTAAAAAAGGTGAAAGGGATCAAGAAGTACAAATTCCCAGTTATAAAAATAGTCATAGGCATGTAAAGTATAATACAGAGAATATAGCCAATAATATCATAATAACTATGTATGTGTCAGATGGGTAGTCGGCTTATCAGTCTACTTTATAAGGTACATAAATGTCTAATCACTATGTGTTACCTCTGATACTGATATAATATTGCATGTCAACTGTAATTGAAAAGTAAATTGAAAAATAACTTATTAGGAAAAACATGTCTGTGAGGGAGTGATAATCATGACTAGTATTGAAGTAAACTTGTTTTGTGTTTCCCAAGGAATAACTGCTATCTGCAGGGGCACCTCCTGTGGGAGCCACATGCTCAGTACCTGCCTGCAGAGTTGCAGGCTGTTACGGTACATTGTGCTTGACTTAGCACTTTAAGGAAGCAATGGCATAGGTGGGGTAGCCTTAGAGCATTCAAACCCTGTTTTGCTACTTATTTTTCATGCTTTCCTTGGATAGGTTGACTAATTTCTCTCTTCTTAATTATTTTACCTGCAAAATGGAAACAGTGTAATAATATTACATTTTAAGATGATATCTATTAATATAATATATGTTTTTTAATACATAAAACATGTATTAAGTATTAATAAATCTTAGCTATTATTATTGCTGTCCTGGTGATTGTGAGAGAGTAGTAATCCCTAAATCACTTTTACTTTTCTATGAATATCTTTGTCTTCTCCTGAAAGAACAGGTAGATGAAGGTCCTATTAGCCAACTTGGCCCATTAGTTCTGTTTCTTCTCCTTATTCAATAGTTTCGTACAATCATCTTTAAACGGAATTAAGGTGTTCCTATTTCTTTCTAAAATCATAGAAAAATATCTTTCTTTGATTCTTCCTTCTTTTTAAAGTATGAATCTATCCTTCTTTTTATTTCAACTTTAGGACTTACAATTCACTGTCTCCTCTTTTTCTTTTCTAAATTATTCCTCTGTGTCTAACTTTATCCTTGCAAACACTTATTGAACATACATATGTGCTTACGCTTTGTAGTGGGAATACGGTGGTAAGATACACTTAGGCTCTGCTTGCGAGAATGTTCTGCCTCCACCATTCTGCTGAAACTTTCCTCTATAAAGGTTACAATTATCTCCTAAATGGAGAATTTGATGGCCAATTTTCTCTGTTTTATGTAACATGTCTAGGGCATTTGGGATAGATGACATTCCTGAAATTGTGCTCTCACTTGGCCATGCCACCACTCTCTCTGGGTATTTTCCTATCAGGGCCTCCAAATTAGTCCCCTTAGGTTCCCCTTCTCCTTCTCCCTCTCCCTGGTAGAGATCTCTCAACAGCAACAAAGTCAGTGGGCAACTTCGTCTGTGACTTTTATCCTCCAGGATTGTGAGAAAATGGATTTCTGTTATTTAAGCCTCCTAGTCTCATGCACGGACTAACATATCAGGTCCCAAGTAAGATTCACTTAAGCTCAAATTTTTATTTCTGATTATTATTATTGGACAATGCTATGCTTTTATACCCTCTCTTCCCTCTGCCTAGATTTCTTCTCTTTTCTTAATGTAGAAAACTTTTCTCATCTTCTAAAAGCAAGTTCAGTCATTTCCTCTGTCTTTCTTAAATGTCTTTATACTCACAGAAGCAGTATCAGTAACATTTACTTTGAGAAATGATTTACTTGAGATTATAGCAACTCAACATCTCACTACTATATTTCTCTGCCTTAACAGTAAGGTTCTTAAACCAAGAAAAACTTTATTTTATTCTTCTCTATATTCCCAGGGCTAAGCAAACTTTTTAGATAATAAGAAAATACAGTTGAATGAACTAATGAATCTATGAATGAGAAATACAGAGGTGGAATGAATTTCTCTAACTCTCTGGTACTAAATCCGAGGGTGGACTAGTATTCCCTGGTATATATTCTCTTCCTGTGCTACCTACGTACTAATTTATTCAGCAATTATTTATTAAATAGCTACTTTGTACCATGAGCTTTATTCTGTTTCAGGTGGTGAGGAAGCTGGTGAGTTGAAAAACAATTTGCTCCATAAATAATTTTTTGCTTTTTAAGTAACACATTTATATTATCAAGGGAGCAAAGGTATAACTATCCATTCTAAGTATAAGACCTTCCAATAAGGACTTAATATTTCACTTCTGTAGATCTCAGAGAATAACAACTATGTATAAAAACAGTTGAAAAGTTTCTTCTTGGGTTGACAAGATCTTTATTACATGGAAGGGACTGATAATCATAATCATCGGTATAGTTATAAGAAGAAAGAAACTTAGACTTTAAAAGAATATTTGCAGTGGCAGCAATAATCACCGGGACAGTATTGGCTACAGACAAAATATAATCTAAATATTAATAGTCTGGCAATAGTGCAGTCAATGTAATTTCATGTTTTAATGGGCTACAATGAAATAATAATAATATATCTTATGACTGGTTTTAATATTTTAACCTGTTAGAACTTGTACTCTGATTTTATAATATCATGTTATGAATAGTAACTTCAGTTATGTCTCCCTGTCTTAGTTCTAATCAAATTTGTGACCCAAAAGGTACACGTTTAGAGTTAAAGCTTGTATTATTAACGTTTGCATTAACTTATCAAATTTTACAATTTAGTTGTTAACTTAGAATTTAAAAAATAGAACTTCAGGCAGTCTTAGCAATCATTCAGTCTCAGTGCTGCCCTACACAGAGAAACTGTCCCTGGTGAGGTGTGGACACCTGGGCACCTGTCGAGAGTTCATGGCATGACTTGTCTTCAGCCGTTCAGTACTACTGTATCGGAAGGAACTACGAACACTCAATTATAATAATTTTCAAAGGAATAAGAATCAGAGTCTTACAATGGAAAGAATGCAGAATTTGAATTCAGTGATCGTGGATTTAGGGTGGCCTGTGTGCCTTCTTTGTTGACTCAGAGGTTTGAGCAAGTGACTTATTTGATCTTCTGCCTCATCATTTGTAAAATAATATTTCCCAACTTACTGTCATGTTCTGAGGTCACCAGTGGTGTGCAGTTTTTCTCCATTGTACTGCCAGAGCCTAGCATAATGTCCTGCATACGGGGCATATTCAAAAACTATTGGTTGAGTAAATAAATCAACAAATGAAGAAATGTATGAATTAAGAGAAGAATGGTCAGTTATCCATTCTTTGTAGTTATTTCAGCTAAAAAAGGGTATTGATCTGAATCATTATATAATAAGTATATCAGCCATCTGTATTATTTCTAATATTTAATAGGTTTTGACTAATTTATTAAAGCCATCAATTCACTCGATTGTAGTAGGAGATATCTTCAGTCTTTCTCCCCACTGTTTATTAAACTCAGTCTCTGAAGTAGGGCATATTTTCCCACCTCTGGATTTACTCCAGGTTGTTATCCTAGAGTTTCCATCACTTTCTACTGATGGTTATAAAAATTCTAGCCCACACTGGTGTTCCTTCTCCAATCTTTATCTAATTTACAGCTCTTTCATCCCCCCAGATTAAATTTACTGAGGAACCTGTAATGAGAAAGAATGATGTAGTCAACTTCTTGATATTTCTCTCTACTTCCTGCTCTGCTAATTTTACCCCTACCCTTATCCTAGGGTCAGAAACTTAGGTGAGGAAAGAGAATTAAGAAGAAAGAAATGGCTCTCTTCAACTTGTACAGTTATAATCCAGCACTGATGCTCCCTGGATGTGGCAGATGGTAAATGTATGTTTTCTCATGTGGTGCTTTCATGGATTCCTAGAAAATTCTACTAGAGTACCCCAAAGTTAATTTTCTTAATGCTTAATAACTTGCTACTTCTCTTCTCTCCCCTGTTTTGGGAATCACTCACTTGATGGTCCTCTTGAGTGGAGTTCTTATTAAGACATACCAAAATTAGCTCACTTCCTTGGGGTCCACCAGTATATTAGTCTTCTAGGACTGCCATAACAAAGTACCACAGACCACACCGTTTAACAACAGGACTTTATTGTCTCATAGTTCTGTATGCTAGAAATCTAAGGTCAAGGTGTTGGAATGGTTGGCTTCTTCTGAGGCCTTTCCCTTTGGCTTACCGATGGCTACCATCTTTTTGTGTCTTTAATGATCTTCCCTCTGTGTGTGTCTGTCTAGTTTCCCCCTTTGTATTAGGACACTAGTCATGTTCAATTAGAATTTAACTTAACAACCCCATTTTACCTTTTTAAAGACACTCTATTTAAGTATCATAAAATTCTGAAGTCCTAAAAGTTAGCACTTCAACATGAATTTTGAGGGGACACAGTTCAGCCCATAACACTTAGAAATACATATATTCAGGACTGCTCCACCAAACTCTGCCAACTCAGGCAGTTCCAGGCAAAACTTTCTCATTTGGCCAGGAGTCATTTCCCTTCATTTAAACTTCTCATGTGCTAGTCAGAGGCCAACCAGTCCCTGTGTCCTTCAAATTCCAGAGGTCACATATCAAGTTTTCCAATGATCCTCTTGTTCTGAAGAGTGTGTTGAGAGTATCTTTACTCGCTAATGGGAAACTCCCATTTCAATGACATTTTCCTTTAAGTGGGCATTTTCCATCCACCTTTTAAACACCTGATGGGAAGGGTGGTGACTGGCTAATGATGACAGGACCAGAGAGGCATTGGTGGCCCGGTGCCTTGGCTACTATTGTATTGTTCTTGGCTTTTAGGGGCACTTATGCACACTATTAAACTATTACAAATAATACTTTGGTGAATGCACATGTATCAAGATCACTGTGCCGATTCACAGTTATTCATGTATTTCCTAGATAAATTTGTAGAAGTCATTGTTTATGGTGTCTTTTGATAAATAAAACATTTTATTTTTAGTATAGTTGAAATTGTTTTTTTCTCTATGCTTTACGCTATTGTCTTAGTTTAGAAAATGTTCTCTGATTAGAAGTCATAAATGTATTTGTACATATGTTCATCTATGTGTATTAAAGTTTCCTGGGGTTTTAAAGTACCTAAAATTTATTACTTATTGATGGTATCAAGTGTGCATCTAATTTTTTCCATCTTGTCACAGAACCATAATCTCAACGGTATTTATTGAATGATCCATCCTTCTTGGGCTTTTAATGCCACCTCTGTCAGGTCAAGCGTTCATATGTGCACAGGACTGTTTCTGAGCTCTGCATTCTGTTCCAGTGGTCTCTTCGCTGACCACCCTAGTACCACCACAGTGTTGTAACTACTGTGGCTTTATAATTAGTCTTGACATCTGGTGGGGAAAATTTCCCCAAACTTCCTTTCAATTAAATTGTCTTAGCTGTTCTCAATCCTTATCTACTCTATGTAAGTTTTAGGGTTTGCTTCCTCAGACCCACTGAAAGTTCTATTGAGATTTTGTTTCAAATTGTATGAAATTTACAGACAAATTAGAAATGATTGATATTTTTATGAAGTTTCACATGTGAGGATATATTTTTCCATTTAAGCCATCTTTGTTTTATGAGCTTAGTAATATTTACAATTTTTAAATAAATCTCTAAAATGTATCTTGTTATGTGTTTTCCATTTGTACTTTTATAGGTTGCAACCTGACAAAATAGCAAAATTTATATGAGAAAAAGCCAGTAGTGAAAAACTGATTTCCTGACCGCATATCAACTTCCTTTTTAGAACACAACACACTTTACCACATTTTAATCCTTCATGAGGGTATAATTAAGTTTAAAGTTTTGATAAGTAGGTAAAGATGAGGCAGAGGACATTCTAATTCAGCTGGTGTGGAATTGAGGTCATTGGTAATGTCAGAAAAATAAAAAAGAGTTTCATTTAGACTACATGTCTGCAGGCCTCCAAAAGGGCGAAGAGAAAAACTTTGTTAAGTATTTCTTTACTCTGTGACTCTGCTATGTCGTTTAACTTAGTAGAGATGTCTACTCAAAATTAAAAAAAAAAAAGATGGCAGTTCAACGACTGCCAGTATTGTTCCTTATTGAGCTGGTCTGTATTTCTGAGAGATATTTTAATATGCAATTTGACATAGATCTCACCTCAGGAAGGCAAAATAAACTTTTGTGTTATTGATTCAGTGACTTATCCAATAAACATTGATTCAATGCCATGATCCAGACACTTCACCAGGTGCTAAGATGCAAAGATGAATACGTCGCTGCCTCCATCCTCAAGGAATTTACAGGATGATAAAACACATCAGTGTTCAGTAAATGGCTACTGGGACTGCGGTAGGCATGTGTGCAGGGAGCAACAGGCATTACCTGGAATGAATGATCACTTCTACTCTGGATTGCTTGAGCAGTCGTGAATGACTTTATTTCTCAGATACATGGCTGTGCATGAAATGGAATAGAGAGGAAATAATTGTATAGGCAAAGGATGCAATATAAACTTGGAAGCATGAAGAGTTCTGATATGTTCAAGAAACTGACTGAAGTTTTAACAATATGAAATATAAAATGAGAGGGTTTGGGGGAGAATAAAGCTAAAAAGACCATTAATATCTATGGACGCTTTGTATTCTACTGTATTCTATTCTAAGGATGTGGGTGCTGTAGGCAGTAGAGAAAAATGGAAGGAGAGGACCTGGGTCAGAGAAAGCTCATTCTGACCAAAATTAGGACAACAGCATCAGAATGTACAAAAGTTGGAGTGGAGACCAGACAACTGCAGCACTGAAAGTCAGAAGTCATGTGACAGTAAAAGAAAGCAATAGCAGCGGAAATAGAGAAATATAGGTGGATTGGAGAGTCACTAGGGTGGGTGGTGGAATCGGTAGGACTCTGGGACAGTTTGCAAGTGGGGATTGGGGGTGTAGGGGCTCGGGGACAGCTGGAAATCTGAGAAAAGTCCCCTCTGGTTTGGGAAACTAAGTATATTGTAGCTATTTAGTCATGCACATTATCACTCACTCACCTAGGCAGATTTGCTTTTCTGTGTTCAGTGTAAGTTTCATTTCTTACCAAGTGAAATGTATGTTGAATGCAGGTCTTGTCTTGAGACGTTTATTGTAATACATTATGAGAGAAAAATTTTACAATTTCCACTTGAAAAAGGTTTCTCAGAACATCTATGAGTAACAATAAAGTAGTGTAGTAATTGGTTTTTAATGTTAGGATCTGAGGCATAGATCAATATCAATAGCTTGTCATATTTCAATAGACTGACTTTTTAAAACATTTGTTTTTAACTTTGTCATCTCAATGTAGACTACTCCTCTTGAGTTCTAGGGATTTTCTGGTCTGAATGAACAACTGAACTGATTCTGAATTGCCTGAAGTAACATGTAATCATTTTTATGTTTTGTTTTCTCTCAAAAAATTCAATAGGCAGCTAAAAAAAAACTTTCATGTTTACTTATCAAGCTGAGAAAAATGAACACTTTAGAGTTACCAGTCAACTGGATTCTTTTGCAGAATTTCCTGCATGTATATACAATAGAGAAAAACAGATATTGCATTATGTATAAATAACAAAGGTGACTCAAAGAGTTACCTGCTATGAAAAAAAATCTCAAAAAAAAAAGTTTTGCAAAGCTTTTGACAATCATTTTAATATACCATTAGGTATTTGGAGATAATTGTACATGAATTAAAATTAGGAAAGTAATTCTAAAATATTAGAATTAAAAGTGTGTCCTTATGTTGAAACACTGATTTAATTTATTATTCATTATTTCCAAATATATATCAGTATTATTTCTATTACCTAGAGAAAGGTTACTACATATGATGAGATGACTAGTAAGTATTTCTCCATTTAACCACTATGTACATCAATTAATTTGCTCTGAGGAAGTTGAAAAATGTATTTTGAATTTCTTATTTTATACGTGTTTTTATCAATGATATAGTCAGATTACTTAGTTCTCTTTGTTTTTTAAGTTTTTTCTTTTATTGTGGCTTGATAAATGAAAAAAATGTTGGTGTTTAATTATCTATCAAAATATTTGTGCTATTAAGTTCAGAAAACTTTGAAGGAGTTATATTTCCTTATAATAGGTCTAAGCCATAAAACCTCAACAGAACACAGATAGAAATCATTTGTGTAGTATAAGTAGCTTTTTATTTGTTAACTTTTTAGTATTCAGTTGTACATCTTTTCAGGAAGAGGATCAATGACATTTATTGTTTTTATGAAATAGAGTATAATTGTATCAGTATTACTTAACTTCTTGACTCACTGCTATGTTTTCATTGTTGCTCAGTTTAAATTAGTCATGCAATTGAACCACAATTTGTAAGGATAATAGTTGGACATATTGAAACTTGTGAATAATTTACTTAAAAAATTAGAGTGTATTGAATGCTTTTTCCTTGATATCTATACGATGTATGAGTTATAATTAATATTTTCAGAATTACATATTACAAAGAGGCTATGTTTGTATATTGGAGAGGAATAAAAAGTTTAAGAAAGTTAAACCATTGGAAATTATTTCCATGTTTTATAAAGTATACAATATTTTTACAAAATTTAGTATTGAGACACTTCATTCATCATTCATTATTAGAAAATTTATTAGTATCATCCAGTTAAAAGAAATGAGACTGATCAAAATCCAAATCTTGGCATAAGGTATTTTGATCATATGAGTATTGGTGAAAAAACAACGATAAAAGGGCAAGACTTTTGAAATAGCGAAGGGAAACTAGGGCTTGTCTAAGACACAGGCTTTTAAAGATCTACAGGGCATGCTGCTCATTCCTGTTCATTTAAAGTCCACAATATGCTTTCAGCAATGAATTTAAACATATTTCTATAGCAAACTTCCAAATTTCTATGGTTTCTACTTTACAATCTCTTCCCCTCTCTTTGCCAATCGCTTTGTACCAGAAAGAAACCCATATGTTATAAGACTATTAATATGTTTCCATTAATATTTTATCAGAGCATCACCTTTTATTTTTTGTGCTAATATAATTTTTAAGCCTTTTTGCCAGGATGTTAACTAAACTGCTCCCAACTCTACAGCTTCTCATTTTTATGCTTTGGATATATCATTTGGTGAATAAGAAGCTCTCCTTTTAAATTTTGTGCAAATATATAATTTGGGATATGGTCTTTCCTTTTGTGTCCTAACATCCACATCTCTTGAATTATTTTTCATACTTTACATTTTTTACATGTTTACCTGTTGAAATATCTATCTGTTCCTAGAAGTATAAATAAATATATACATGCATATATATATACAAAATAAATATATAAATAAATATGCACACACATATGCACACACATACGAACACAGGGTGGGACAAAAGTATGTTCACAGTTGTGAATACATGAAGCCCAGAATTTATTCTTGTATTATTACTTATTAATTATTATATTATTTTATGTGCCTATGAATAAAATATATGTTTTCACAGTGAAATGCACTTTTTTGCCTTTTAGGAGTAAAATGTATCGTAGTTTCCTATGTAGGTACACTAAAGCAAATTTCAGCAGATTTTCGGGGTTGCTGGATGGATGGAAAAATCACAAAATATATTGCTAGGGGAAAAGGAAAGTTGTTGTTTTTTTTTTTTACTCTCTGCTTGAAAAATGACAGAATAAAAGAATTCTTGAGAAATGTGTTAGATAGATCTTTTCCCCTTGTGGAAGAAAAGACTCTGAAGCTAAAAAAAGAGAATGAAGCTTTTGTGAGTTTTACTTGCAAACTGTGCCTGACTAACTAAGCTTTTTATTCATTCTTCACACATTGAATATCTTAAAGAATCTAAGAATATTGAGATAGAAAGAGCGTGATCTAAGGTAGAGTACCATTCTAATTATCAGTTCTGAAGTCAAACTTTAGTGTTTTTTGAAAGCTTAATAAGTGGTTCAAACTTTGAAATACTTCCAGCATTTTCAAAATTCAAAAGATACATACATGTGAAAATTGGACCAATTAGTTGGACTCCATGGGTCCTGTCTTGCAGGTTCACCAGCTGTGGCAATGCTGACTATATATTTGTTTCAAATATTCATCAATTTAGTCTTCTGAAGCAGTTCAAGCTGGCTCTGTCGTCTCTCTTCTGATACTCAGTAGGAAATGTATTATTAGAGACTGAGTAACTTCTTCAAAAATGTTGTTAGCTATCTCACTCTCTCCATAAATCTCTTAAAAACTTAGAAACATATTTCATTGCATAAGTCTCACTATGCATGTACTTTAGTTCAACATAACGTCTATGTCTTTTTTTTTTTAAAGATTTTATTTTTATTTATTTTTAGAGAGAGAGGGGAAGGGAGGGAGAAAGAGAGGGAGAGAAACAGCAATGTGTGGTTGTCTCTCACATGGCCCTCACGGGGACCTGGCCTGCAACCCAGGCATGTGCCCTGACTGGGAATCGAACCGGGACCGCTTGGTTCCCAGCCCGCGCTCAGTCCACTGAGCTACACCAGCCAGGGCACGTCTATGTCTTATACAAAGTACATGACCAGTAAGTACTTGGGTCATGATGACAAATAACATACACGGGAACACTAATGGTGATGAGTTCTGACAAAGAATAAGAATGTTAAATAGATTCCAATGAATACGTAATTTATAATAAACTGTAAGGGTTGCAAACTCACATTTATAGAAATAGCTCTACAGAAAAAAACATTAGCCTAATTTTTATTTCAGACACCCACTTCACGACAGTGGGAAAAAGTTAATCTTGGGCAATTCCAGAGTCCTCTGCCTAAGATAGGTATCAAAATTCAGGGAATAAAATGATAGTGGCTCAACAAAATTCTCTGAGATTAGAATGGAAAGCAGGTGTTGACTGTCATGCAAAGATCTAGGAGAGGTCAGTGTCCCCATTTGAACCCTGAATTTGATTCCTGAATATCGTGCTGAGTTATCCCTTGGGCCTGTATACCTGGTCTCTTCAAGTTTTGGTGGCATCTTTGCTTCCTCTGGAATTTATTTGGGGACACAAGAATCATTCCACCATTTTATGCGTTAGTGAAATAGGCTGAGTCTACCTAGATACACTACCCAACTACACCCCCTTTCAAGACTCCTTTCAGGGGAGGTACACAGGCTTTCTTTGACCTTGGGTCTCATACACTAAGCTCCAGTGACACTGTCTTCCTAGGGAAGCAGTTTTGAGAAACTCTTTATTAGGGACCCATATTCATCTATATTGTCATTAATCCCTCCTCATATCTCTTTTCCTCCCTGTCTTTCCCACCCCTTGCCTACAGAATCTTTTAAAAAATATATGCCCCCTCATTCAAATATGTTGTCTTTGCTTTCTGATTCCTCTAAGGAATTTGTTATTTCCAACACAAAACTCAGACAAATATTAATATTCCTACTTTCTGTGGCTTGTGTTCTTCACAGCCTTCCTTTGAGGAAATAAGCAGAAAATAGCCTCACAGCTTTAATGGGGGGCTGGGGGTGATGTTGGCAGGGTGAGGATGTAAATTGCAGAGATTAATACTTAGAAATATTAATCTCTGCATGATTGCTAAAACCGAGCATTTTGGTACACTGATGCCATAGGAAGAAAACATCTCAACTTTCTATTTGACTGTGAAAGATGGGTTATCGAATACTTTTATTATGAGTAGACTTTATGGATCATGTACATTTATGTTCACAACACTAGAGCAATAAAAAACTTTTTATGGGATTGGAATCTCTTCTAAGACACATCTAGAATTCTTTTTTAATACAATAAATTACATGCTGTTCATATGGGGAGTATATAATATATTTAATCTCATCTGTTTCCATCATAAATTCAAATGACGATCAGGTATATTTTAAAAAGACAAAGTAAAATGTCGTAGGAAAGAAACCGTTCTGCCTAATTTTTATATTAGCCTATTTCTACCTTATAATGATGGAAAGGTCCCATGTAACATGTACAAGGGTCACCACACTTGCTCTGTAGGTTATAGCACCCCAATAGCCTTGGGAACAGGAGGTCTGTGGCTCACAGGGCTTTCGGAGCTCCTCTTCATGTAGGGCTGCTTTAGCTACAAAGGCTTGCAAGAGCTCCTCTGGAAACAAACCCCAAGGACAGACCCTTTCAAAATGTACCTTCTCTTCTGTTCCAGGGCTAGCCTTTACATGAATAGGTACTGAGGGTCCATTGTAGAGTAAAGAGGGGGTTTTATGTCTAAGTCCTGGTCTCTGTGAAATGAGTAGATGCAGTCGATGAAGACGGAGCCCCTGGCGACCTGGTATTTTGTTATCAGAAGAGTGCCGAATGGCTTAGAAAGCCTGACTATCTATTCACGCTGCTATTCAGTGTATGCCACTTTGAAAGATTCTGAAAATGATGTGTAAAACCAGCCTTGGATGTCCAAATACATTTTTATACAAGGGGATCATAGCTTGGGATGAGTTACAAAGTGTGTCCCATCAGCTATGAACCCACTCCAGCTCTTCACGTTAGTGTCCAGTTGGGGCAGCAGACCACAGAGTCTCCGTGTCTTTACCATGCACACAGTATATTTAGTTTGCTTGATTGAACTAATTCCTATGCGGCATGCAAGAAATGACTGGTGCCTTACACATGGAAGTCCGAGGAGAAGAATGGCAGGAAAAGTAGAACAGAAAGGGCTTTGAATGCCAACCTAATACTTCTGAGCTTTATTCAAATAGCCATTGGAGGATTATAAATAGGGGAATGATATGACTGCTTGTGAATTGTGTATGATAAGATTTGCATATTAGAAGAATTACTTTGAAAACAGTAGGAAGGCTTCCCTACTCGGAAGGAGTCAAAGGAGCAAGTATTTCATGTTTATCTTTTCTAGGTCTTATGCTAGGTGAGTTACTTGCTTAACTATTTTAATAATTATTATCCAAGGGGGAGGAAAATTAAATCACCTGTAGACATACAGAAAGGAAGTGATATCTGTTTTTCTTTTTTTCTGTATAATATCTCTTGCTGAAGGCTCAAGGAATGAAGGATAATTTAGTCAACCAAATGAGAATCCATGAGGTCCTGAACTAAGATATAGAGCTAAGCATGATTGCTAAAAGATAGAATTAACTGAACTTGGCACATAACTGGATGTAGTTAAGTGTCGAGTTACTCCAAGGTTTGTGAATGGGAAAAATGGGCAGATATCACTGCTAGTATCTGAGATAAGAATTGTGCACAAACATTTGTGTGTGTCTGTGACAGAGGAGGGGAATTATATTTCCTATGGGTCATATAAGTGAAGATACGTACTAGAATGTTAATAAAGTAGACCCAGAGGCCAGGTAATTATTTTGGGCTGGGGAGAGTGATTTGTAATTAATAAATATATAAGTGATAATTGGAAGAAAATGTCATGCATGCAATTGTCCGAGAAGCGAGGGAGAGATGAAACATGCCAGACAAGAGCTTTTAAGGCAGAGATTCTTTCCTATGTATAAAAATTCTACTTAGGTGGCCCAGCAAACACAGATTTCCATAGTCTAGGTCCAGGGATTCTGGTTCGCACCCAGGGGATTCTCATGAAAGTGGAAAACACTTTGGGGAACATTTATTTAGGGAATGAATAGCTGGAGTCTGTGAAAGAAGGGTGATTCAAGCCATAGGAAAAGCAAGAGGGAAGGGTCAGTCTCAGAGGCCAGGAGAAGAGAGGCTCTAGAGAAGGAAGGCATCATCATCAATATTAACAATTTCGGAAAGCATTAGACTTTGGGGACTGCCGGTAACTTATTTCTCCTGGATGTTGCCAGCTGTTGACCAGTTTTCTAAATTGTGGCACACTCAGCCCTATTTCCTTCTAGGGTGACCCGCTTCCCTCAACCCCCTGCCCTCGCCGCCCCCCGCCCCATTCTTTCAATGCAAGGCTGCTGCCAACATTCCCCATTTCTGGACACTATCTTCCCAACTGAGAATAACAAATTTGCCTTTAGCAAAACTCAGATTGAATGTTGCCCAATAGATAGGTAAAGGAGGCCTCACCATTTACACCACACTGTTAGGTTTCATCTCTGCAATATAGGGGGATTTTGTTCAGCAGTAAAATGCAGCAGGAATATTGGAAACAATGTAAGTTTCAGACATCAGATGTGCTACTTGAATCCAGGAGGTTATTTCGTCCTCAAAATATTTGCTTTGGTTTCCAGTGTGAGGATGCGGCGTTTTTCTGCATGTAATCATTCTCCAGCCCACCTCCTCTCCCCACCATCAGCCTGTAGAAGTCACCCAGAGGTATCAGAATTGCTGAAGTGGTCTGCAAGCAAACAGTAAGTGCTATTCCTAAATCTCTAAGTCAAGCCTGAGGCAAATTCACACAGAACACCAAAAAATGAATTTTATTTTAAATCGAAATAGGGATTAGGAGATATAGCTTGGGATTTGGGGATGATTAAGTGCAGGATTCAGTTAAGAGGCTTCACCTTTGCAGACAATATAAGGCAAACAGCTCTGTGACTGACCTATAGATCTGGCTATACGTGGCATACTGATGTGACAGACCTGAGCATGCACTGCCTCAGCAGGCCTTGGCCAACTCGACCCAAGTGCTTAATTCAGAACATAGGCTAGTCAGCTTTGGGTTCAGTAACTGAGATGTTTTTTGATAGATTTTAAGTTATTTTTGTATAAAACTGTTTGGTAATTCTAATGATCACCTTTGCCTAAACCAATAGAAAAGCTCTGGGGTTCAGAATCCTTTTAATGTGCTTCTTCAACATTTGCTAGTGTAACGTGAGTACGGATAGAAATAGCACGTCCCAAAACATCTCGATGCAATTTAAAATTTAATTCTACCCTTTATTTTAAAACATGTAAAATCACCTTGATGCAGAAAATTGGAAATGGCCCATTTATTGTAGGCAATCTGTTAAAAATATCTTTAAGGGTATATTTAGAAAACAAATTAAAGCGAAATCTGACGTATGCCCCTGTGAACGCAGAGAACCCTTAGTTCGCTCGGAGGACTGCTCAGTGCCAGCCTCTGTTTCCGGATCACGACTTCCCCACGTCTCCGCCCCCAGTTCCTCCAAAGGTTCATTAGTGCAACCATGAATAAATTTCTACTCCCATCCTTTTTGCCTTTGTACAATTTTTATGTTTAAAGTACGTGTCCTCCTTTCTTTAAGTGACTTTATATTTTATACTAAACATCTATTCTTTGAATAAGTGTATATTGCTGAAATAACTGCTATATAATTAAAGATCTTGATGTTCCAATTAGCAAGTGTTACATATTAATATTATGCTTCTAGTATGTTAAGGAGAAAAAAAAACCCCAAAACCCAAAAAACCCTGCAAAACCCCATCAACATATGGATCTCTAAGAGGCAGGGAGAGAATAAATAGATGAGCTTTGGGTTACAACATAGTGCAGTGACAGCTGCTTTGGACTCATAAATGAGGTGTTTGAAAAGGGCATGAATAGGACAGCAGAAAAAACACCTGGCTTAGCAACACACCTGTTTTTTCATCTTGTTACAGGTTATTGTGAGATGGATTTCTTCCATTACGTCTCATTTTGCCTCTTTCTCTCCCTCCCATTGAGCTTTCTAACACAAAACTAAACACCAACATCAAAGGAATTTGAGACTTTGGAGTTGTTTGGTATAAAGCAAGCAAGGAGAGCATGTCTGCTACAGGTGTAATTCTAAAGGTAAAGTGGTTAATGGAACAAAAAGCTCATAGTGATTAGGCTGATACAGGTCATTTACTTGTTTAAGAATTATATACATAAAAAGTACAAAATAGTTATGAAGAATAGCTACATATGCTTTGAGAACTGGAGTTTTATGTTTAATTTCTGGATAATATTTGTTGCTTTCTCTCCCTTTGCATATATCATTAGAGTCATGAATTTGATGAAAAAAATTAACATACCAGCTTTGAAAGTACATTTTTTTTTTTTGCAGAAAAGTTGCATTCAAGGTACCTTCTAAATGTAGGGCTCTTGGAGGTGGAGGGCCCTCCCTTTAGTGTCTACTCAAGTTTGCCTGTTTGTTTTTAGATTTATCTTTTTTACACATCTAAGGGAGTAGGTATATGGATTCCCTGAATCACAAAGATGCTGGCTCGCAGGTGGAATTCAGCAGGCAAACCTCACCCTAGGTGAGATGAAACAGGTTTATGGTCAGATAGAAATACAAGGTCACTGTGACTTAAAATGTCAACGCAGCATGCATCCCTCAAGTGCTATACCAAAGGACTCCTGAAATCCAACAGTGTCAGGAAAGTAAGGGTTATTTTTCAAAAGCCAATTGACAATGAGATCTTTTATTTCTCTGTAGGAGAAAAACTTCTGACACTATTGTTTATAATTAGCTTACTTATTTTCACATGCTTGAGACTAAAAAAGTATACATTGCTAAACACCGAAGGAAGTAAAAAATGTTTTGTTGCATGTTTTCTAACAAGAGTCGCTAGAATCCAAATACTGAGTGACAGTGTTTGTACAAAGTATATTCAATTCAAAAGCTAATGTGCATGCCGGGATTTCCATGTGATCATATGAAAAACCTTGAGAATTGTATTCTTCTTTATTTTATTTCAGTTGCTATGTGATAGCTTCATACCTTAAAAATTAAATTTCCAGAATACACACAAAGAGATATTTAAAGCCAATGCTTTTCCATCTTTTGGGGGTCATATACCCTCACAGTTATTGTGTGCCTTGGTAGAGAATTTATTTATTTAACAGGCTTCTTTTAGCACTAGGCAATACATCAGACATCTTTATATCAGGTGCACATAGGAGTATTGCCACTTGTCCCAAGGGACTTTTAGTTTAGTGCGAGAAACAGATAAATAAATAAAAATTGTAATATAGTATGATAAATGATACACACGGCAGTGGAAAACACAAAGATGATGGTAGTGTATAAAGGCCAGGATGCAAGCCAGGTTTGCTCTTCAACAAAGGATTTCTAGGAATATGATTATATGCCTGAAAGACAAACCCACCTATTCAGGCAAAGAGAGGGAATATATTCCAAGTATAAAAAATAACATGCGAAAGGCTTAGAAATAAGAAAGACTCCAAGGAGATGTGATTAGTTAAGAATGGCAGAAACATAGGAGTAAGGGAGAAGAGGTGAGAAATGAGACAAACAAAGGTAAGCAGAGGCCAAACCCGGAAAGGCCCTGAAGACAATTGTAAGGAGCTCCTGAGGGCAGTGAACCTCCACTTTTAAGTGAAGTGACTTCGAAGTGGAGTGGTTGTAGATACAGAAATCAAAGGCATTTCAAATTCAAATGTCCAAATGAAATGCCCCATCCCATCTCACAAACTGATCGATGATCACAAAGTCTTCTACATCTTAGTTAATGGCAATTCCATCCGTTTATTTGCCTGGGTGTCATCTTTGACTCTTTTCCTCACAGCCTAATCCAATGTCAGGAAATCTTGGCTTGACGTTCATAATCTAATCAGAATCCAACCCCGTTTCTCTGAACCTCTGTTAGTTATACCTCTAGTCCTTTCCCCTGTCATTTCTTGCCCAGACACTGTAAAGGACTCTGATTTCCTCCTACCGTATTTTCCTCTCTCCATCACCACTCTGACCTTGTGTCACTCAATTCACCTCAATCTGCATTTTTATTCATTTATGTTAGCTAAGATATATTCTATCAGTTCTGGAGAGAGATTGGTTAAAAACTACCACTATAACTGGATTTGTCTAGCTCTTTCTTTAGTTCTTTTTTGCTTTATAAATCTTGAGGACATGCTATTAGGTACATATATATTTAGAATTGTAATATTTTACTAGTGCATTACCATTATGAAATATCTCTATTTCTAGTATGGCTTTTTCACTTACGTCTACCACATCTGTTGTTAATATAGCTATACCAACTTCCCTTTGGGTAGTCCTTTTATGTTTTTTTTTTTTTTTCATTGAGGGGAAAAAACCCTATTAGATATTTCAATAAAAGATTTAATAAAGGAAATTGGTTACATAAGTTTGCAGAGCTGAAGTGCAAAAAAAGGAACATTGGGGTAACCCAGAGATAATAACTGTAGGAAGTAGCTACCATTCTTTGCCTGTGGAAACAAAAGAGAAAAATTGAAGTGAAAAGAAGGACCTTGTAGAGTTGGTGTTAAGATCCAGAGAAAAAAGGGTGCTACTCTAGGCAGGGAGGGGGTGCCTGGTGGAACTGTTGCTCAGACCTCTGGGGAGCCAGGCCCGCCCAGCTCCTGCCTGTGCCCTTGAGGGGCTGCTCATGATGAGGCTGGTTCTGGGAGAGTCAGTGGAAGCTGATGGCTCTCGCCTGCAACTTGTGGGACCGTCTAAACTGATCACTGCTACAAATGGGAATAAGGAAAGTAAGCCCCCTTTCCTTCCTCTGGCCTTCCGAATTGTCTCTTGTGACCCTTCTTAGAAAAATGAACAGAAGCCCAGCTGGCAGTTTGGAAATGCAGTTTGCAGGACCCAGCCCCAGGATCACAGAGTGGAATGCAAAGGGGCTTTTTAGATGAGAAATGATAAATAACCAGCAAATGTGACATATATTTTTCTCCCTTTACTTTAAACTCTCTATGTTATTATTTATTTATTTATTTATTTATTTTTAGAGAGAGGGGAAGTGAGGGAGAAAGAGAGGAGAGAAACTTCAAGTATGTGGTTGCCTCTCACAGCCCCTGAACTGGGGACCTGGCCCACAACCCAGGCATGTGCCCTGAGTGGGAATCGAACTGGTGACCTTTGGTTCTCAGGCTGGTGCTCAATCCACTGAGCCACACAAGCCAGGGCTCAAACTTTCTATATTCTTATATTGTAGAAATACTTATTTTAAGCATCATATAGTTTCATTTAAAAAATTTGAGTTTTACTGTCTGTTTTTACACTAGAGAATTTAGTCAATATACATTTAATCTGTATACATATTACTATCACACTAATTGCTAACATATTTGGCATTAGATGACTGCTTTGCTAGTTACTATTTATTCAACCTGTATTCTAACTTCAGCTCTCCTTTATTAACTTTTTTCTGAGTTAATTTTTTATTATTGCATTTTTCTCCTTTATAGTTTCTCCTTCATAGTTTCACATCACTATTCTTTTAATGGCTAGTCAATGGATTACAACATGAATATCTTATATATGAAAGTCTACTACAAATTAGTCCTTTTTCCTCTTCCCAACTCATAGGCTGGGCATTTAGCCACTCCTACAGTAGCACTAGCTCTGAAGTCCAGTTTTCGTGCCCCAGTTCTCTTTGTCTATTGAAGGTTCCGCTCTGTTTCTCTCAGAAATCTTTTCCTGCATAGACATAAGCTCCAAAGGGAAAAGTGGTCTCTGATTTTTTTTTTTAAATTCTGCTTTTCTCCTTCTCAGCAAGAGGACTGTTCTGAATTACTTAATCTATCACAACAGAATGTAGAACCTTTTACAGTCTGTACTCCCTAGAGAATAATACAAGTCAGATCATGTTCTTCAGCTCAGAATCTTCTGATGGATTCTTATTTTATTCAGAGTAACTGCCAAAATTCTCTTGGATCCTCCCCCTCACCCATTTCCTCTCTGACTTCAACTCCTCCTACATCCATCCCTTTTCAACTGCACTGGTTTCCTTGCTGTTTCTCAAACTTGACAGACTATTTGTATTTTCTGTTCCTTTTGCCTGGAACAGGAGACTTTTCCATCAGCTATCCACTGTGCTTGCTCCTCCCCATTCTTCCACATTTGCTAAACTACTGCTTTCTCAGTGAGGTCTGATCCAATAACCCTTGTTAAAAATTGAACTCCTTAGATACGATTCATCCTGATTTATTTTTCTCCTTAGAAATTATTACCTTTAAAATTTTTGGATGTGCTATTATTACTTTTAATCTGCTTTCTTCCATTAGAACTTAAGTTCTGGTATGATGATGATTCTTTAAAAAAAAAGTATTTACCATGCATCTTCACCATGTAGAAGTGTTCTGGCACATAGCGGGGCAAGAGCTCTGGATTTGAATTTGAGAAGTAGTGAGCAAAACTGATTTTTTAGATAGTGATGATTATAGGACTAGGATAATGATCATATTTCTGGCCCGGGGCACCTGTTATTCTTCTGAACAAGCAGGTTCCTTATTTACCAGATGAAATTTACTATCTTTTCCCTCTCTCACTCCATTATGCTGTGCTAATGTATCATATCACTGTTCACCCCCAAGGCAATAACTGCATTAATGATGTTCTCCAAGATTCTGTCAGTGATATCAAAGTACATCTTGTGAGCTATGTCCCCTGTATCTATCTACTACATTCAGGCAGAGTTTTCTAAGTGTCAATTAAATGACAGAAATGATAAGTGCTATGATGCCGAGAGGAGACAGAGGCTTCTATGATTCGAGACTTTGAGAAAACCTATAGAGTGAAATCATCTTTCATATGTTTACTAATATTTGTATAAGGTGTAGCTCTTTGAAAAGATTGGTCTTTAAGCTTAGACAGAGTATGGGAATGAGCATAAATAGGAGGTAGAAATGGCATCAATGGGACGGATTTTGGGAAAATGTGGGACATTTGGAATGGGGCATGCAGGATGAGCATATACACGTGGAAGTAAAGAACTGCAAGTTTTTTTTTGAAAAAGACAAGTATATTCCTTTAAAGTGAACATAATTTGCAATTGAGCAGAATGGTTATTTGCAGGTAATAGAAGACAGAGCTCGAGAATAGGTGCCAGAGAATAGGTACTAGACAGACATATGGTTGACTTAGCCCATTTCAATGCCCAGGCATTTCTGAAAAATACAAGGTATATTATTTGATATAATTTTCTTCACTTACTTATTTTTAAAGTTTGAATAGATTCAGCATATATTGTATTCTTCACATTAGATTAATCAGTCGTGTTTCAATAAGCAGCAACTGAGATTTCTATTGGGATAAGGGACGCAGTTTTTGTGCTTTGGAGATTTTCTCTGTACATCTGTCTGTAAACCAAAAAGGGATTACACATCCTTGAAAAATGCGGGCATGCAGATCAGTTCCACCCACCAAACTGGCCCTGGCCAACTTCTCCTTCTTGGTTCCTGGAGTTTGGGCGATATCTTCACTTGAGCGCTCTCGGGCAACTTGATGCGGCACAAGCATTTCCTGGGACTAACTATGCCACAGAAATGTCAGCAATCCTGAGCAAGTCACTGAACCTTGGTAAGCCTCACATGAAGTATCCAAGTCATGAACACGATGCTCTTTATGTTCCCCTTTAACTCTAACATGACCTACTTCTACAGAAGCCTTTCTCTGGAACCTGTGTCTCATCTGGCCTTTGGCTGGCCACATCAAAGGACGACTAGACACAAGGCTAGCTCACTACTAGCGTAGCGCTGTTTATTGGAGGGCGTACTTACTAAAGCAAACAAACAAGGAAAATTGATGCATTTGTATTCACTCCTGAGGAGGATGACTAAGTAAGAATTTGGATCTTATAAACTGCCAACAAGGCCCCTCTTCAAGTGGGTGTTATCTTTAAGAATAGGTGTGTTATTTAAGTAAGTTTGGTGCTACCACATATTCTTCTAGACCATAAGGGAGGGTGTAGAACCTAGCTGAGGCCTGTCTTGGAGGGCAGGGAGTAGAGACATGTCTATCTTGTAGAAACATGTGCCTGAATTTAGCTCCTGCAGTGACCCTGGCATCTGTAAATGCAGACTCTTTACCTTCAAGCTGTTACAGATTTCACTGCAGACTGTTATTTATATGAGGTGACAGAGACAGACTCAGCAGGAACGAAGTCTTTAATAAATTTATCATTTTATTGAGTGTCTCAGACTATAGTTGCTAGTTATATAACAATGTTCAGTAATACATTTTTAGGCCATTGGTTTGTGTGAGGATCTAATTTATTTATCAATATAGAGTAATTTATGTTTATGGGTTTGTTTATATACGTGAAGGAGCTTCATGGAGTGGAAAGAACATGGACTTTTTACACAGGCAGACTTAGGTTCAGATTTCAGTTCTACCATTTCCTAAATGTATGACCTGGAAATAGTTGAATAACTACCCCAAGACTTGTTTTCCTGTTCTAAAAATGAGTATAATAAAACGTAACTCAAAGTTGTTGTGTGGACAAATAATATAATACAACTCAAGTTCATAGCATAGTTCCTGACACTTAGTAGATTAAAAAAAAGTGTTAAATTAGTTCCCTTCTGCTTTTGTTCATTCCTCAACCCCTTTAATTCCTGAACATTGTAAAATATAATATATGGGAGTAGTAGCATGTATGAATAATAAAAACAAAATCTTTTCCTTCAAGTGTCTCCCACTTGACGGGGATGGAATAAAACAAAGGGACTATTCTTGCATAGGTGACAAGTGTCCTTTCTAAGTGTGTGTGTGTTAGTTTTATCAATGTATATGTGCAACCTCTCTTACATGGATGCAGGATTAAACACTCATATCAATGCAAATTTAATAGCCTGAGGTTGAAGATAAAAGGAGAAAATCTTTTAACACAGTTGTTTTGATTTAATATCAAAGATATACCAGATATGAAAGAATTTAATCAATAATGTTTAACTACCAAGAAGTTAAAAACCTAAACTAAATGAATGAGACTTTGTTTCTGGTAGGTCATATGCAGCAACATCATATTTTTAAAGAGGTTTCTCAAGTTTGAAGTAATGCTTTGCTTTTCTTTATCTCCCCCGACAACACACAAAAAAAATCCAGTGAAGGAGTTGGACTTTATGTCACCGATACCAATGTGAATTGTTGTTATGTTAAATGAGAGCAGCAGACATCCTTAGATCAGAAAGATGAATCACATGACTGAGTGAAGGAGTGAAGAAAGGGAATGGAAAAAATGACAAAGGTAACTAAAATCACTAAAAGTAAAATTACAAATGAGTAAGAGACTTTTTTGTTTAGTGAAATAAATATTAGGCTATACCTTTAAAAATAATAACAATAGTTATTAGTTTAAAGCAGAGGTCCTTAAAATTACTTACCCAAGCCTACTGCCTCTTTCCTCCGTTCTAGTTCCTTGATAACATCCCCAATGCACTTATGAAACACCTACTGCACCCACACAAATAGGACGCCCAGGCTGCCCAGGCATGGGCACAACGGTCCGTATAACTAGGGTAAACAAGGCCCAAAGCTGGAAAGGTCAAAACTTAGAAGGGAAATTGTTACTTGGTTTGGGAACTCTGGGTCTACCAACTGTCTGGTTGAGAAAACTGACATGTGCTTATTCTGAATAGACTACTCTGAATGGTAAAAGCAAGCAAGCAACAAATAAACAAATAAAAACATACTTTGGGTTGAGACAGATTTGATTTTAGGTACTCACTGTTCCTCTTCAGAGCTCTTCATCCTTGGCAAGTGATCGCTCATCTTTGAGGCCCAATTTCACTTCCTGCAAAATGGAGATAATAATGTTTGGGTCCAAGTGTGCTGATCAAGTGAGCCGTAGCCCAAAAGACTTGGAAAATCAAAGGCTCTCCTTGCGCGGTGGTTTTTCTTTTATATTTTCCCTAAGCCTGGGCTCCGAGGAGGTGCTTAGTAAATAGTTCTGGTATTACATTAAATATTTAACTTTTTGGATGATTATGAGACTATATTTGTTAACAATTATAGAACAATAACAACAGCACAAAATACCAAGCTTGACACATGACAAGGATCAATAACAGTTGTTTTCCATTTGCCCTCCTCTAGAACATAATGAAGTTGGACTAGATGGCCTTCAAGGTATCTTTTGGTTTTTAAAATTCTGAAATTTCATAGATTCTTATTATCTTCATGAGATAGTGTAGCTTTGCATGTACCTTTTTACAGGAAAGCACTCATTTTGCATAAGGCACTCTATCTGGCTATACATCAAAAGGGAACTCCAAATGCTCCGTAAAAACTGATTTTCTTTTAAAAAACAACAATAAAAGTCCTCCTTCCCTTATTTTTCTTGTGGAAGCATGGGAGAAAAAAAATTGAGAGAAAAATGAACAGGTAGTGAACTCAAAGGACATTGTAACAGAGGCAGTAAGAAGATTGAGTGATAATTACAGTAATGGATGGAACCTAAGGAGAAAATGTTAGCGAAATCATGTTTGAAGGCAGAACAAGAGTGCCTCGCTGTGAATGAATGACTGAATACGATAGGGCAATAAATTATAGCATGGCGGAGAAGAGGAAGAAATGGTCAAAGGAGGCAGCAAAGCAAGAAAAAAAATTATGAGCTGAGTTTTCTGACCAAAATAAAAAGAATAACTAAGAGAGGATGATGGGCAGGTAGACAACAGATCAATAGTTTTCAAACTTGCTTGCATGTGTTGCTGGTACTTATTAATGTGGCTTTTCTGGCATTTAGCCATTGATGCCCTGTTCTAAGTAAAAAAATAACAAATAAATAAGTGTGAGTTTTCTCTAACTCAACCCCCCCCCCCCACAAAAAAACCAGAAGCAGTGAGTAGAGGCATAATGGAAGAAAAAGTGTAGTTAGTAGAACTTAAAGGAAAGATTTCGATGGGGAGCAAATTACAGCACTGTGAAACAATGATGGCTTTCAGGAAGGAAAACACTAATTAAAGACTGCTTATATTTGTTTGGAGTTTTAGAAGACGAACTCGAAGGAACAAATCAGTAGATTTCTTAGGAGAGTATTGCCACATTAAAATTTTATACCGCTTGGGAAAATGCACAAACATCGTGCTTATGGGTCTCTAAAAACAAATGCAAACCCACACCATATGCTGAATGATAAAATTAAAATCAAATTTTGACTCAAATAGTTTGCTATTTTTACAGGGCGATTTTCTTTATAAAACACAGATTTAATAGTAATATGCCATTCCTTTTACTTTATGAAAAGAAGTCTTTAAATTATCTCCTGGGTTATAGATTTGTCCTTGTCTTCAGCATGATTAAGACTTCTCTATTTCCTTCCAGGGTTCTTCCTCCAAAATTCACTCCCATTGGTTTTTTAATCCAGTCATCAGGTTCTTCTTAATGGCTGATGCGTAGGACAGAGCACGACGTTCTTGATGGGAGTCTGGAGTGATAATAGCTATGTTGTACTTTAGGAAGATTAATTTAATGATGGCTATGTATAGGATTGATTACTGTCTGCAGAGTTTTACAACACTCTAAAATCTATTTAAGGTCAAATTTCAGTCCAAGAGTTTGCCTTTTTATTTTGGGAGCTTTTATTAGGCCTCACCTCTTTTCAGACTTAGAAAATAACCTGCACTGAGGTAGGCTGCCTTTACCCCTTGACTGTTGGTATGGTCCTCGGGCAGACTGTAGGATCCTGGAGAGAGCATCACTCGTTCTCCCCAGAGCTACATGGCAGGAGCTGATCCGATACCGAATGGACCGTAAAGAACACTCTGCATCCCAGATGGACTGTGACCTAAGCACAGAGACAAAGGCCGGGGAAGAGAAGCAAACACACATAGAAAGAATGACAGACAAAGGAGGAAAGAATGAGAGACACAAACAGCAACTAATGGGTCGATACTAAGTATCATTCTTCCACTTATCCAAATTTTTTATTATTACGTGGGGTTTTCTTTTTTGTCTGAAAATAATGGCATTGCCTATAAAAATTCTCTTCATTCTTTAAAAAACTGAAAACAAATATTTTCTTAACTTTTAAGGTTTACAAAAGAAGAGTTTTAGTGTACTTTAGTTTTTAAGGTTGTTTATTTTTATTTTTTATTTGTTTCAATCTCAGTTTATGTTAAATAATATTTTCTGTTAGTTTCAAGTGTACCACATAGTGGTTAGACAGTCATATACATTACAAAGCATTCCCTGCTGATATATCCAGCATCCACCTGGCACTCTACATAGTTATTATGATATTACTGATTATATTTCCTATGTGTACTTTACATCCCTATGGCTATTTTGTAACAACCAATCTGTACTTCTCAATCCCTTCACCTTTTTCACCCAGGCCCCCAGGCCCCCATCCCCCCTGGCAACCATCAATCTGTTCTCTTTATCTATGAGTCTGTTTACATTTTGTTTCTTTATATTTTTCTTTAGATTCCACATATAAGTAAAATCATAAGGTATTTGTCTTTCTCTGATTGACTTATTTCACTTAGCATAATACCTATTTTTTTTAAAGATTTTATTTATTTATTTTCAGAGAGAGAAGAATGGAGGGAGAAAGAGCAATGTATGGTTGCCTCTCACATGGCCCTCACTGGGGACCTGGCCCGCAACCCAGGCATGTGCCCCGACTGGGAATTGAACCGGGACCGTCTGGTTCCCAGCCCGTCCTCAATCCACTGAGCTACACCAGCCGGGCCTATTTTTTAAAAGAAATGAAAACATGCAACACATTCCTCTTGTTATAGGACCATCGAGTTCCTTCTGCTTCTGTTAAAACGGTATTTGCTTAGTTAATTCTCTCAGATCTTTTCTTGGATCTCAGCTCAAGCATCTTCAGAGCAGCCTTCCCTCATCTGCTCAATTAGGACAAATCTCACAGAAGTGCAAATCTTCCCTGCATAATTCCTTCATATGTGTAATTTGACAATTTTGAGATGATTTTCATGATGATTTGAGATGATTAATGTTCATTTCTTCCACAGTATCAGGGACTGTGTCTTTTTTTTTAATCGACAATTGTATGCTCTGTACCCAGAAGTGCCAGTCATACAGTGGGTGTTCAAGAATTGTTTAAAAGTGAAATTTATGATGAGTTTGCCAGACCACTGAAGGGCACCAGAGAAAATAAAAATCTATAAGGTGAATTTCAGCAAATGCTTTTGAGAGATAGGTGAGATGGAAAAATACCATGCAGTTCTTCAATTGGAAGATTTTAAGTTATCTTTTTCAGCTATGCTTGTTGACAAACATAGAATCAAAGAACAAACTGAACTTAAACCGGAATTGTTGAATCATAAAGTGTTAAACCAAATTATCTGTAGGAACAAAACAATGTCAATCATATTCTTGTCACTAAAAATGTTATTAATAGTCAATTTATACTGTTAAATAAGATAATTATATTTAAAGTTTAATTTGTTTTATATTCATTTTTTTCTTTTATACTCTTTTATGTGTGTATATATATATATATATATATATTTCAAAACATACATGACACATTAAAACACCAGTACATGCATGTGAGAGTTACATTCATGGAGCAACTTCATATCCTTCCCATCTGCTTTAAATGTGCTCAGTGAAGCACTTCTTTCTCTACCCTGGATGGAATGTCAATCAGATTCTGTAGTTCTCTGGTAGTTCTTTATGTAATAGAAAGTTTCTGCTCAGTTCTAACCTCAACAGATGCTATTTTCAGTAGTTATAATATCCAGTCCAGTGTTAATAACCATCAACGTTCTTCAGCTCCACCTGAGCTTAGATTCTCCTCGCCCCACTTCAGGTCTGCTCACCCAGAAGCCTGCGAGGGGACAGTGCTGTGATGGCCTACTTGCTCTGCCCCATCTTGTCTTTCTCGTCAACCGATTCTCCCCCAGCCCCAACGAGTTTTCTCTGGATCCCTCAGGATTGGGTGGGAGAAGGTGTGGAGTTGAATGAAGAAAGAGAGGTGAAAGGCAGAAAACATCTTGCTTGACTGCTGCTCTTACGTTCTGGTATTTATGCATAATCCTTCAGATGCCATCCATGTCCTGATGACTTCCAAATTTGTACGTCCAGCTCAGACCACTTCTCCTTACACTCTCTACTTGACAGTTCTTTTTGGACACTTACTAAAACATAGAAATGGTAACGTGTCCAAACACAAACTCCTGATCTTCTACCCCAACACATACTCACACACACACTCACACACACCACACAACCTGCTCTTCCCACACTCACTTCCATTGTGTAAGGCAAGCCCATGTTTTCAGTCCGCTTTTCCTCTTCCTTAACTCTGCTCTTTCTCTTATGTCTCACTTCCAATACTCAGGCAAACTGATTTATTTAAATACAAAATGATTTCAGAATTCAAGCACATCTCCACTGATTTCCTGGTTGATTAAACCAGTTGGTTCCCTGCTGTGCGTTTGAATCATCTCTCATGTGGATTATTGCAACTAATCTCTGTTTTCATTCTTGTCACTCCTGCTACTTTGTTTTCAACAAGTTAGATAATTCTTTGAAAAAGTAGAAAGTTGCTAGAGTGATGCACATAAAAAGTTAAACAAATGTATATATCTATGTGAGGTGATGGATACTAACTAGACTCATTGTGGTAATAATTTTGCAATATATACATATGCCAAATTATTGTGCCATATACCTTAAACTGATACAAACTTATGTGTCAATTATTTTCAGTAAATTTCTGGAAAATATTTAAAAGTCATTCCTCTGCTCAAAGTCTCCTGTTGCATTCCCAAGTCATTACAGTGTTTTCCCCTCTAAAGGGCTTCCCCTCCCTCCTCCCATCTTATCTCCGTGACTTCATTCTCACACCCCTCCTCTTGGTCTGCTCAGGAGACACTGATTTCCTGGTTAGCTAACCTGCTCCAGCCTCTGGGCATTTACTCCTGCCCTCCCCCCAGGCAGCCTCCTGGCTTCTTCCCTCACTTCTTTTAAATCCTTGCTTCTGCCACTGTCTTAGTAAGGTTTCTCTGGACCCCCCTATTTAATATTCCAACACTTCCCCCACTCGAATGCACGCTATCTCTTTTGCTGCTTTATTTATTTTTTCATGACACTCATCATCCTTACTGCCTTAAATTTTTTTCATACAATTTTATATACAAATTAATTTGTTTATTTACCTGTTTAATTTAATCGCGGTGTAATTTACACACAGGAGAGGTCACTTAAGTATGCAGTTTGATGGCTTTTGACACTGTACCCATGTGTTCACCACCACAATCAAGATTAAGAACATTTTACTACCCAACAAGTGCCCTGTAGAGCCAGGCTCCTCCCTCTACTCCTAGCGCCCAGAAGCTACTGATCAGCTTTCAGTCATCATGGTTTTGCTTTTTCTAGAATTTTTTTCTAAATGAAATAACACATTTTATTTTCTATTGTGTTTGGATTCTTTCACTCAGCATAATGATTTCAAAATTTGTTCCTTTGAATGTGTTCGTGGCTCTTTTTATTGCTGAGTAGTATTTCATTTCAGTGAAATAAAATTCACATTGTTTTCCTGTTCACTCACTGATGGACATTTGGATTGTGCCTAGTTTTGTTCTTGGTGAAAAAAGCTACTTGAACATTTACGTACAAGTCTTTGTGAGCCTTTCATTTTTCGTGGGTAAATTCGTAGCGGTAGGATTGCTGAGCAATATAGTAAGCGATACTCTGACTTTACAGGAAAGTGCCAAAATGTTTTCATAATGAGTATATCATTTCGTTTGTGTTCCAGTTGTTCCACATCCTTGCCAACATTAGTATTATTGGTCTTTTAATTTCAGTCATTCTAGTGGATGTGTAATGATATCTCACTGTGGCTTTCATTTGCATTTCCCTAATGACTGATGGAATTAAGCATCTTTTTATGTGCTTATTTGCCATCTGTTTATGTTCTTTGTTCAAGTGTATTTTAAATTTTAGCCCATTATTTTTTATTAGTTCTTTTTCTTATTATTGCATAGTCAGAGTTCTTTGCTTATTCTGGATATATGTTTTTTTTTATCAGCAAGTTGTTTGCAATTATTTTCTCCTAGTATGTGGCTTCTCTTTTTAGCAGTATATTGGAGTGTTCCTTTGTGTGACTTTTTATGTATTTTCTCTGCTTGTTGTTTGCTGAGAATCTAGGGAGGGGTGGGATTTGGTGGCTTGACTCTTGTGAAATTTCATGACTTAGTAGAGCAAACATCGCCATCTTAGACCGAAATAAACCCTGTCCCCTCCCCTCTCCAGCAATCCCAAGTCACCACGGGCTGTACTCTGCCTTGCTAAAGACTCTTATAGACACATAGTTTTGTTAGATTCATTTTAGTATATATATCTGGCTTCTGTTTGGACACAGGTTACTATGGCTGATGTAAAGTACCACGAAAATGTTATGGTGCAGTTGAAGCATGCGTATAGGTAATTATTTTTTTCAGGTTTTTAAGATGTCCATTGGCCTTTGATTTATTTCTACTAGGCTAATTTCCTGAAGCATTTTGAAGGTTTTGTCGTTACCTTCTCTTTTGTTAGAATTTACCTGTAGATGTTGGTAGCTAGTGAGTTCGGTCACAGTGAGTCACGATGTTGCCCTCCCTGGCAACTGAGTCTTCAGGTCTGCTGTGGACATAATGAGAGGCTGCCTTTGCTTCCTATTCTTAAGGAACATAGGAAAAGGATATGTGTGTGTGTGTGTGTGTGTGCATGTGTGTGTGTGTATACAGGGTCCGGCAGAAGTAACGCCTGCCTGAGTGTGGTTGGCAGGGTAATAATATGGGTGTAACAATTTATAGTTTTAATTTGAATATTTCACCTAAAATGTCATATGGTGTGCTTGAGTGTGATATTGTTATGTTACAGAATTCCATGCTTATGATTTTGTAATAAAAGATTTTGTAATAAAAAATGGGGCATTATTTGAGCCAGACCCTGTGTATGTATATATATATATGTGCTTGGAGGGAGATTGAACTCAAATGCACTATCTTGTAGTGTTATCAAAGACAAAATCTGGAAGAAAAAAATATTAGGCCAAAATCAGGATATACAGCAATGGTTCCAACCTTTTGTTTTTAAACTCATGCCATAAGTTTTTTTCCTCCCCTCTTAGATAGCTTTCAAAAGTAAAAACTACTCTTGCATTATATTTGTAAAGGTTTATGATGAACGACATGATTTTTGGAGTGGCTTCTCACCTGTGTGACTGTTTATGAGAATAAAAATAAAAGCAAATTATGTTTTCTATAGATTCAAATTTTATCAAAAGAGCAAGAAACCACATTCATTCAGGTAGACACGAACGCTATCTTTGGAAAGAAATCAAATATTGCAGTTTATTTATTGGTAAGCAAGATTAGCTGTGGTTTTGGAAATCAGCCATACTATTTTCTAAGTTATCAAAGAGTAATGGCCTCCAAAAGGCCAGTAGAGCCTTTTGTTTTGAGAAGAAAAAGAAAACTAATAATTGAATGAAAAGTAATTCTGTATCTTTCAGATGAAATTTTGAAAAAACAATGTTACTTTATACATTAAGTTATTTTTAAATGAAATAAACAAAACATGTCTGCATATTGTCTTCACTAGAAAGCGTACAGTTTGGGACTAATATAATATTATTATCTGACTGCACTGATGTTTTTCTACTTTTACATTTGCTTGTTCCTTCAACTTACTGTGCCATGAAACAACTTAGACAAGGGATCGCATCTTACATTTTATCATATAGAGTATGATAAATTTCATCATTGTGTCGTATAACTCAGTGTCTTGATAATTTAATAATTTACTTGATAATTTAAGTAATGAATAAATAATTTCTTTTCAACCTTGTGATTAATTGTATAAAATTTTGTATATATACAATTAAGTTTATATGTGATTAATTTGATTTTTTTTTTGAGCATGAGATTTTCAAGGATTGAACTTCCAAAGCTCCTAAAACCTTAAAAAAAATAATTTGCTATAAGGAATGGGTGAAGGCCGATAATAGAGACCTGTGAAAGGCAAGTGCTATTGCAGAGATGAAAATGTGCAAGTGTAGTGATAAACTCCTGGTTTTCAGGAACTTTGATGGTTATAGCACTGAAAAGTCTGGAATCCTGGGAACTCGTCAGCCCATGTAATCAATACACAAAATTGCAGTAGGTCCCAGACTACACCTGACCTGGATCCATGTCTATATCTGTAAATGAATCTGTCCCTGCATCCACACAGTGGACATGTAACATACGTATACACAGGGAAGGGGTTGGGATGGGAAACTTCCCATCTCCCTGTTTGTGCTTCAAAGCTTGGCATCATCTGCCTTTCTAACTGAGCAGCTTGCGTTTGATGCTCATTTTCTAACAGATCATACAAGCATGTGGTTAGTCTTTAGCTCTCATTTTCTCGTTTTTTAATCTATTGATCTACCTACTTACATAGCTAGATGCTTTGTTTGATTTCGTTATTAAAATTCACAACCTGCAGGACACGTTGATGACACGCGTGTGGAAGAAGCAGCATTTCCTTTGTGAGGACTCACTTTCCCTTTGAAAACTGTCGTTTTTAAATTACTCATGACTTGATGTTTTTGTAATTTTTTAAAACAAAAACTATTAAAATACTAACTGAAAAAATTGCTTCAGATACCACTTCTATAAAGTGTCTGTGTATACGAACAACAAAAAGGGACATATCTTATATATTAAATTTTTTTGCAATGAATTTATAATTAAGGCTTTTCAAAGCATAGACAATTCAGTTTATGATCAATATCTGATATAACATTAACCTCCTCAAGCCTCATCATTCTGCAGCAACTAGTTATTTCATAACACTGCTTATATTCACATTTCACTTGCTTATAGACCTCATCAAATAACTAGCATCTTAGCTTTCTAATCAAAACCTTCCAGGCCTCTATCAAGAGTTCCTGGGGACTCACGACTTTCCAGTCTCAGGCCCTAGAGAGCCACTGTGGGATGCTACTCCTGCTGCTGCCTTCCCTGATAACAGAGCTTCTCTCTGCAGATTTCTTTACTTCTCATGGGTTGTGTTTTGGTAAAAATGCTCTAGCTGATTCATCACTTCATTCCAGTGCTTGGAATAGTATCTGGCACATACAACTATTTAGTTACTATGTGTAGATTGTATAAATGAATGAATAAATTCATTCAAATGAATGAATGTATAAATTATTCACACGTGTTTAGTGAGTCTTCAATATGTACTGACACCGTACTAGTACTGAGGATACAGTGAAGGGCATGAGACAATGGTCCTTCCCACACGAAAAGCATGTAAAGATCAGTGAACAGGCAACTGTAATGCAGTGCAAGGTGCCAAGTGTCCAGAAAGGAGTGCAGGGTGCTGGCCAGGTCAAAGAGGGGCACCCAGCTTCTCCATTTAGGATCCACCCAGGCTACCTTGGTGTATAGTTGGCTAGTTGTTCTGTTTAGATGATTTTGGATGAAGATGGGCAGAGAAGTTCTTTACTTCCTGGGCCCAGGAATGCTTCTTCTTAGCATTCTCTCTTTAAAATAGGACTGAGCAACTCCAGAAACTCTGGGTCATTTCTGGGTTAGAGGTTTTTTAAAAAACATGCATATTTTTAAAGCAGAAATTTGGCTCTTTAATGCATTTCAATTTCTAATTTACCATGAGGGAATTTTAGAGGAAAACCTAAATTTATCTTCTTGTTTTTCTTTAAAACTATAACATACTAAGCATAATGTCTGAAAACTAAGATAAAACCTAAGACTAATTCACTTTCTTTTAAAAGCTTTTTTGTTGTTTCTTGTTTAATCATCACTGGCATGTGTGCATGATGATGTTGATGGAATTTCTTTTATTTTTGGCAAAGAATTTAGTACACAATTTTATTTGTATGAAGCAAATTCCAATGGGCCCAATGTCCTCTTTGGAACTCATTTAATATTACATAGTGGTTGGCCGTGATAAGAAGCTCCTTTAAATGAACTTTCCTGCTCTGTATCATTCATATGCTAATATCCTGTCAAGTTTCAGTATATGTCTTAGCTTTAAAAAGTTATTCTGCCTTCAAATGCTTCATTCATGCTCATCAAAACATAGTCAAATATAAAAATCTGGCTCAATGTCTAGTCATTTTCTGACTGATAACATATTGTAACTTCTTTATGCGTATAGTACAGTTATTTTAAAATGTTTTATTAAATCTCTGCGTGTATATATGAAACACATAATTTATACTTGATTTAAATAAAGAGAAGTGTATAACATCTAAACCTTAAGTAAAATTCCTCCTGGTTTCGGTGGTAAGTTTGTCAGAGAAAATAGAAATTACCATTTTAACTACTATTAAAAATAGTAATACTAAATGTATTATATGTATTATTGGTAGAGATTTGTTATTAGTAATTTAATCTGGATGATGTGAACTCATGAATGTTATATATTTTTCAATATTTTTCTAATGTAAACACTCTAGTTATTGAGCCTGTTATACTCTTTGGATAAAAGAAAATGGCTGTGCATGAAATGGATTTCTTTTCTTCAACAACGGTGTTATATGATGATTCCTAACATTCTTTTTGTCACGTTCCATATAGAAAATGGTGGTACTTATGTAGAACACTAAAGTCAGTAACAAGGTTGCTGATGACCTTACAATGACTATCTGGAGCCTTGCATAGCCCTGGGCCTTGCCCAGTGAGGGGATCAATACCTCAGCACATCTGTGCCCCACTCACAATACACCCCTGGGGGACGCTCTACACTTTTGTGCAAAGGGCAGCCTTGGCAAAATTGTGTAGTGCAAAACTATAAATGAAAACTTTGGGCTTTTTTCTCTTACTTCTTTCCCCTCATGAGTAGAATATTTTTCTGAGTAAAACTAACAAATACTTGTCCTAAGATGTTTGGATAATAAAAACATAATAACATAAAGTTACTGATAATTCCAACACCCCCAAATAACTGCGGTTGAACTGTGTGTGTGTAAATTGTGATCATATGTCATATACGGTTCTATACACTGCTTTGTTTGGGAAACTGATGTTTTTGTCTACCACTTCCTATGTAATTAAACATGATTTTATTTATTTATTGTTTCATAAATTACTTTATTGTTGTTCAATGACAGTTATCGGCATTTTCTCCCCACCACTCCCCACTACCCCAGTCAAACCCACCACCCTCCCCCTTGGTTTGTCCATGTGTCCTTTATAGTAGTTCCTGAAAACCTTTCTCCCCACAGTCCCCTCCCCCTCCCCTCTGACTATTGTTAGATTGTTCTTAATTTCAATGTCTCTGGTTATATTTCGCTTGCTTTTTTCTTTTGTTGATTATGTCCCATTTAAAGGTGAGATCATATGGTATTTGTCCCTCACTGCCTGGCTTATTTCCCTTAGCATAATGCTCTCCAATTCTATCCATGCTGTCGCAAAGGGTAGGAGCTCCTTCTTTCTCTCTGTTGTGTAGTATTCCATTGTGTAAATGTACCATAGTTTTTTGATCCACTCATTTGCTGATGGGCACTTGGGTTGCTTCCAGCACTTGGATATTGTAAATTGTGCTGCTGTGAACATTGGGGTGCATAGGTTCTTTTGGATTGATGTTTCAAGGTTCTTAGGGTATAATCCCAACAGTGGAATTGCTGGGTCAATAAACATGATTTTAAATTGTGCTAAGATATTCTATTAAATAAATATTTTATAGTTAATTTTATAGTTTATTTTGTTAGGTAATTCTCATTTTTTCCAGTCTTATAGTTAATATATTAATATAGTTCCTTAAACATAATAAGAATAAAATTCTAGAAGTAGAATTAAGAGGTTTATTTTAGTTGTACTAGTTGCTATAACAATTAAACTCTAAGATAATAGTGCTTAGCTGGATATGCTTTTTGTTCCCATAAAGGTCAGTCAGAGCAAGTCATGGTTTTGGGAGTGGTGGTGCGGAAAGTAGGCTGTTACTCAGTTCTGGGACAATGGTGGCAGACTCTGCCCTTGTCTTCAAACAAGGCTTCAGCATTGTATGGGGAGATGATGTCAAACCAACAGGCTGGGGAAGAAAGGCAGAATGGATATTGCATAGAAGGTTTATATGGGTCAGTCCTGGAGGGGGCCTAAAATCTACTCATAATCCCTTGGTAGAAATCGGTCACCGTTGGACCAAACTATGTTACCAGGGGGGCTGGGAAAGGCAACTGAGCTGTGTGCTTAGCTACTTTGTGTTCATTCAAGATCACAAGTCTGAGCATATTTAAATATCTTGAAAGTTATCCTGAGGAATATTTTATTCAGTTTGTACCCACCCAAAGCAACAGTGTAAAAAATGCTTGTTTTTACCTCAATAGTAATAGGCATATTTTTAAAAAAAGTTTTCTGGTTTTAAAGTAAAAAATGAAAGACTTCTCATTGTTTCTTTAAATAGCAGTTCTTTGATTACTAGTGCAGTTGAACATTTTTATATGTATATGGATTTTTTTTCTATTCAGGTGCACATCTTTTTCTTAGTAATTTAAAAACTCTTTAATAAACCTAGGAAGAAAGTACCTTTTGGTGATGATTTTTAACAACTTTGGATTTATCTTTTAACTTTGTTTATGACATATTTTTCAGAGAAAGCCTTTAATGTGATCAAATCAAATAGTTTATGTTTTCTGTTTCTCATTTTATGTGCTGTGGAATGTTTAATATACTGGCATGTTTAATTCTTTTCTTTTTTTCATCTCCTCTGTCCCTTAACTCCTTTTTACAGCTGTCTGTCAGTTCTGGCTTTCTCCACTCTGATCATTTCCCTTTGCCTGCCTCTTGCCTTGGTCTGTGAATTCTCTTTCATTCTGCCCTTTTTCTATCAAAATTGATTGCTTCATAGAGTCATTCTGTAGGAAGAAGTTTTTAATTATATCTCTCATTATTAATATACTTATTAAAAAACTTAATATGTGCCAGGCACTCTTGAGTGCTTCAAATGCAGTATTTCATTTCACCTTAACACAATTTGGACTAAAGAAGTTAGATCACTTGCCCAGGGTCACACAAGTGAGTAACACAGAGTGGATTTTCATTGCTAGTTTGAAATACTGGATTCAGGCTTCTGGAAGATAATTTGGATGAGGGCCTTCTCAATGTCTCCTGTATCACAATGCTCAGGTTTAATGCTCGGTCCGTTGATGCTCACAGTCCAAACACTAAAGGCACTTTTGATTCCCAGAGTTTGAGTTCCCACTGAAAATCTGAAAATCTCTTCTCTGGATGTTTCAGCCATAAGATATCCATTTCTTTTTATCCATCCTTGATATGATGTAGCAGAATCAACATTTATTCAAAGACAAAACTCTGTACTTCCCAGTAAGTAAAGTGCCTTCCTTCGGAAACTTCTCTTTTTTTAGGCCACATCAGGAATTATTGGCACTGATTAATATGCCAATATTAATTGGCATATTAATGGGGTTGACTGAATATCCCCTCAGCCCTGTTGTCCCATGGCTCTACTGAAGGGTTAATCATCTTCTATCTATGGGTTTACTGACTCCTTGTTCCTAACTGTATTATTCCCTATTTGTTTCAAATTTGATGCAAATCCACCATTTGCTCATCTTGTAGACAAAAAATGTGTTGTAAATATATCAATCTCATTAATATATTATTTGCCTCCACAAAATAATGGGCTGTGAACAAATGGGATAATAAAGCTCAGTATGGAGCCTATATTCATGACATGGGAATTGGGGTATTTACATGTTAAATTAGAGTAGTTCTGGTCTTTCCACTCATTCATCTTTACGTTTTATAACATCATTCACAAGGTTAACTATGAGACTGGTTATCCTTCATCTGAGCAGATTGATATACTTCTTATCAAATCTATTATGCGTATATTTTTAGGGGGCAGAGGGATAACAATATTCGGGTTTGATCTCATGCTACACGTACAATTTTGAGAAGAAAACAAAGAAATCTGAACCAAGCAAATGTTCCTCTTGGTGTTCACAGCACCTGTTAGTAGATAGCTTTTAAAACAGCTATACCCATAATAACCGAATTATCATTTTCTGTTTTGCAATAGATTAGTAGCTCTAGCAGAACCATCTAGACTAATAACACGGTTTGTGGCAATTGGCCTACGGAATTTTCTCAGTACTTTAGAGCCAGATCTAGTAATTTCCTTGTCTATCAACAAGGCCATTTGTGCGCAGTCACATACAAAGAAACACATTGTGTTAAGAATGCTTCAGAGAAAGAAATCCACCACTTCATTTTAAGAATAGTTTTTATATCAAAGAAATCAGTATCAGGAGGCGTTTCTTTACATGGAATCTGAATCCCAAGAGGCAACAACATACCCGACTCTAGCAGAGTGGTAGGTGCTCCTGAGACCTTCAGTTCATCTTTTTTTCCTAGATATTTTCCCTAAAGATTAGAAAATAAAGCATTGGAAAAGTATAAGATTTAAATTCTATGCACAGTGATTTTAAAATTATAACATAAAAACCGTTTCCACTAGGGAGCCAAGGGATATGTACAGAAATTTCAGATGAGGAGATATAAATACCCTTTTTGTTAAATGTACTATTCTTGTTAAAGGTTAAAAGTCCCCGAAAAGCCATCATTTCTGCTGTGAAAAGAAAATTAAGCTCAATTCACTAGCTATGAAACCCAGTGTTATTACGTCCAGGCAGAGGAAGTTAATCCTCTGACCGTTTTGGTCCACTTAAATTTACTAATAAAATTCCTTAGACATAAAAAAATACAGTTTTCTATTTGGAGAGATAGTAAAATTATAAGCACCAGGTTCAATATTTGTAAATTATCATTTTAAAGAAAGGTTTATCTTGGTAACAATGTTATATTAAGAATCTTTGTCTATATAAATAGGGTTGAGTTCACCTTTTTGAAAATACTTTTCAAAACTACAAGCCATATAGATACTACTTTATTTTTTAGGTTGATTTTTTTCAGCATACATTTGTTAAAGTGATATGAGTGTAATTAAAGTAGTTGTCATAGAATGGAAATGTTGAGATATATATTTTTTCCATATAAATTACTCTATAAATCTGTAAGAAATGCTCGGGGTATGCTAGTGAATAATGCGCTGTGCTTCAAGAGTGATACATTCATTCCTATCCATATGCATTTTATAGAGTTCAGATTGAAATGACTGAATTTCATTTGAAAATATGTCAACTTGGTGAAATAGGTTACTGGATATAGCCACATGATCTACTCAGACTTACTTAGTTATATGTTCTAGTTTTCTCTTTGGAGGCCAAAATGCTCCTATTTTACTGCAGTATTTGCAATTTACTGAACCATATGAAAGTTACTGGATTAAAAACCAGATTTTTAGTTTCTTGAGATTTTATAAAACACATACAACTCTGTATGTGTATATTTTAAATTTATAAAATTTTGATAATATGGGAAATGGATTTTTATAACCTACTCTAGGAAGCACTGCACATTGCAGAACTCCTGTGCATGGAGTCCTATTTAATCCCCCCAATTTTAAGAGAGTATTTGTCTCTTTATTTACTTTTATCGGTGGGGTGGCCTGTTTTTGCCTTGTCGACAACTGTTAGGAATGTAGATGTGGCACATCTCCTGAGAAAAGTGAAGAATATTTGTGTAGAACTTCCTTTAAATTCTTATTTAAAAAGTTTGGCCCGAATATCTACATTTGTAGTAAACTGGGTTTTGGAATGGGATGGGGATGAAATCCTTAAATTAAAATCATGATTAATCTTTTTACAACTTCTGAACCTTATTAACATTTGTGAATTAAAAAAAGGAAAACAAAAAAACAAAACAAAAAACCTCTGCAGACCTTTTTCATGTTTGCTAAAAATTTTATTTGAGAAATAAGTACAGATTATGTGCACCCCGTGATATGTATTCAACATAAATTAGATTGATTTGAAATTTTAATAATGGGTTATTCAACTTTCCACCGAACACAAGCCAAAAATCTTTCTGTATATGCTACATTCCAATAAAAAATAAGCCATGGCAGCGGTAATTTTTTAATTTCACGGTTAATACAGGCAGATGCATTAAGTCATGCCTAGAAGGTTACATATGCTGGCTCTGTGGGAAACCAACTTTGTAACAAATTAGGAAACAGGGTTATCCATAAATGAATGTAACCAAATGATTCTATCTTCTGTAACATATTTAAACTGAGAAAATATACTAAACATATAACCTGCCATGTTCAAGAAATGTTAGTAAATTACAATAAAATTACATGAGAAAAGTGAAATCAGGAGGACAATGGATGGGGTTTGTCTGGTTTTATTTGTTTGTTTGATATTTGCTCAATGAAAGTTTAGGTTTGAAATACTTTGAATCAGAGCTTGAGTGCTAACGTGAAATGTGTCTTCGTTTTCTCAAAAGCTGTATAAGCTTTGAACAAGTTAAATGACCTTTACTAAGTTTTAGTTTTTGCATCTTATAGTATAGGGATAATATAGAATAGTTATATCAAAGGATTTTGTAGTTTGGGACAACACTTTTATTTTCTTACCTTTTACTATTTACCCTGCTCTGGGGAATCTTAACAATTATTATGGATTTTAATCCCACATTCAAGACAATGATGATTGTCTCTCCTCTGTGCTTTAGACTTACACTCTCAACTTTTTAAAGTATTCACCTCCACTTGGACTTACAACACATACCTGAAATTTATCACACCTCAAAAAACTCTTTTTTTTTTATTAAAGGAAATTATCTTTGATTCTATTTCCAAAATATAACTTTATTCTCTTAAAGGGGTGGAAACAGTTCATTTCACCCTTCTTTGTTCTTTGTCTGGTATAGTAATCAAATTGACACAGGACAGATTAATGGAAGAAAAACAAATTTAATTTTTATGTATGGGAACACTATAAAGATATGAAGATTCCACAGGCAACCAGGTAAGCGAGGCTTGTATAACATCCTGAGCTAAGGAACGAGGTAGGGGTTGGGGGATGCACAGGGAAGGAAGGCCTTTTCCAGGAAGGCAAGAAAAGTCCGGAAACAGGGGTTGCTCTCTTCTGTAGTTTGGTTTCACAGGTAAAAAGTTGTCTTTGGTACAAAACCCCTTTCCAATGTAAATTTTGGCGGTTGAGGTGGAGATGAAGAGCTTTTCCTGAATCTGTTGGGTTTTTATTGCCTTAGCTCAAAATAATCCTCATGCCAGTGTGGCACGTTTTAGGGTGAAAAATTCTGCTCCCGTTCACTATTCTTCCTTCTTCAATGCCACCTCCTTAGTCAAACCACAGCCACCTTCTGCCTAGATTTCTATCAGCATTTACAATCTAGTCTTTTTCCATTCTTGTGTCCCTCTTTTTCAGGCTCCACATTCTTGCAGCTGCGATGTTGTGGGAAAGACATTTTTATCTACCATTCTAGGTTTTTGCTGGCTGGTTTAATAATTAAATAAACATAAGATAGATTAACGAAAGAATAGAACCAAATTTAGTTACATACATACATATGGGAACCCCATTTATTTGAGAGAGTCAGAGACCACCCCCATACATGTGAGGTTCAGAGGCAGAAAGTGAAAATGAGATGTGTATGACATTCTAAGGTAAGGACGAGATAAGGTGCCTGAGGCTTAAGAGAGAAAAATCATTCAAAGGAACAGGACAATAAGAAGAACAGATGTTCAGTAATTAGAAGTTTGCCCAGCCCGATAAATAGGTCATAAAGAGTTATTTCTGGAAATAACTCTTGTTATGGGCAAGACCCCAATTTGCATCCTTTAAGAGAGATGTAAATGTTTCTCTCGAGGCTACAGGGTCTTAATTGTCTTCAGCTCAAAATCACCCACATGCCAAAGTAGCACATCTTACTCTGAATTTCTTCATATCTTTATTTATTTTTTTGTTTTTTCCTTTTATTTTATTTTACTTTTATTATTTTGTCAATTACAGTTGACAGTATTTTTTCATATTAGTTTTAGGTGTACTGCCTAGTGGTTAGACAATTACACAATTTACAAACTGATCACCCCAATAAATCTAATACCCATCTGATACCATACATAGTTATTATAATATTATTGATTATATTTCCTATGGTGTACTTTACATTGCCACGACTATTTTGTAACTACCATTTTGTAGTTCTTAATCCCTTCACCTTTTACACCCAGCCCCCTAACCTCTCCCATTTGGCAACTCTTAGTTTGTTCTCTGTATCTATGAATCTGTTTCTGTTTTGTCTGTTTATTTTGTTCTTTAGATTCCACATATAAGTGAAATCATATGGTATTTGTCTTTCTCAGACTAACTTATTTCACTTAGCATAATGCCCTCTAAGTCCATCCATGTAGTCACAATTAGTAAGATGTCATTTTTTATGGCCGAGTAATATTCCATTGTGCACGCACGTGTGTGTGTGTGTGTGCGTGTGTGTGTGTATAGCACATATTCTTTATTCCTTCATACATTTGACATCTAAATTGGATCACATTATTTTTCTGCTTTGTATTTTATAGGGGCTCCACAGAATTTAATATAAAATACATACTTCTTACCATGGCTCTTAAGATACATAATTGTCTGGTACCTATCTTGCCAAAATTATGTTGTGCTATACCCCTTTCAAAGCTTTCCACACAAAAGCCAGACTATTTTTCCTCCAGTCCCGTGAGCAATCCAAGCTTCTTCTGTCCTTGGCCATGGGGCATAAGGTGTGCCCTTTGCAGGACATGCTCTCCTTCTGTCCCTTGTCTCACACTTCTCCCTAACTCTTTCTATGGGTTTCTCAGCGTAGGCCCCAATTTAAAGCTGTCTTCCTCAGAGGCCTTCCCTGACTGTACTAACTAAAGAAGATCCTTGTGTGTAAGTTCCTTTATCTCTCATGTACTTTTATGATAATACTTATAATTGAATTTATTTTGTTATTTGTCAGTTTGTTTTCTTTTCTGTGTATACTCTCCATAAGAAGTTAGGCTAAGTGAAGACAGATGTAGTTCCTGTTTAGATACTGTGTAGGCTAGGACACCACTCTCTACCCAGTAACTAGCACTGTTCCTAGTACATAGTTGACATTGAAAAAATATACACTGAATGAGTCTGTTTAGTGAGAAGATGCATGGAAAGCACAATATACAGTGTCCTGTTTATATTAAGTGCTAAATAAATGTTAGCTATAGTAACTTGAGTTCATATCTCAAGTCCTGGTTGAGGTTATAGGATAAAAGGGTATAAACAATTGTGTTAAAACAATAGTAATATCGAACTCATGTCACTCCAATAAACTCAATAAAACACAAACAAATAAAAAAAACTCACCCAAAAGTAGTAATATAGTAATTGACATGGTTATTCTTTTTTTGTTTTGTTTTCTCTTTATAGTTCTTTGTTGAAGGTACTTTTTTTCCTTGCATATTTCCTGAAGAACACATCTGAAAGGTAAATATAAAATAGTGGTGGTGTTGTGCTAGGGGAATTGGTGGTTTTCAAATATATACATTGACTTTTGTTTCAATAGGTCAATCTTGAACTAATTATAAATGAAATTGACCATCTAGTTCAGCTGTAATCATTAAAATGTTTTGAGTATATAAGAGCATACTCAGGAAGAAATATAAAATAAAAGGATCAGGGGAGAAGTAGTATTTTAGACCACATTTTTTTTACTTCAAATTGGTAACATTTCGTTCTAAGAATGCTGACTAAATAATCTCTATGAAGAGGTTGTGGCTTATGTTTCCTAGTGCCAGGGTGGGAGGTAGCCTGCTCTCATCTGTCTCCTAGACCAAGATCACTTGGCTGCTGTTTGTCATGCTGGCATTTGCAATGCAGTTGTGGAGACAGTTTGCTCTGGTCACTTTCGATTTGGGCAAAGCTCCGTCTCAGCCTAACTGAGATAGGGTGTGTGGCTAAACAGCTGCAATTGATAGAAACTACAGGAACTGTCAAGAAGGTTGTAAGACTGCCCGCCCCCCCCCGCCTAGTGGATTAATGGCTTAAAACCAGCAGAGACCATTTCTATCTAATGTGGTGACTAATCTCACCTAAAGGTAACCCCAGCCTCATTACACACCCATTGTACTACATTAGCATGCTAAACAACACATTCCATGCCTCCATGATTGAATATGGAAAGCCCATATAAGGATACAAAATGGTCGAAAAGCTCCTCTGAGAAATTTCTACCGCTTTCCTGGAAAGATCCTGAATATTCCTTCTCCTTATTGAATACTCTATCCTGGAATTAAAACAAATCCAGTAAAGGGAGCAAATTCCACCAAGAGGGAGCTGCTTTGTTCGTGGAGTAGCTCATACTCTGTTTCACTGCTTAACTAACAAACTCACTTTCACTTTAAACTCTATGCTGTCTTGAGTTCAAATTCTTTTCTGTGTGAAACAAAGAACCTACAGTGGGGTCAGGGACCCTTAGGTTCCTGGATCCCTAGAATGCAGATCATAACCTCTCTGAAATTTTGCTGTTGTCTCCAGTCATTCCAAGCCTGGGTAAGACATATAGGTTTCTTTTATGCAGCTCTTGTTATAAAGAACTCTTGTTTTCTAAGAGAGACTCCATATCTGCTTCCTTAAGATGATACCTCTGGACTTTATCCATCCAAAGAAGAATTAAATGGCTGCCCCTGGGTTTTAGAGCAGTTTGAAAGGAAGACTTCTTTCATTTTCTTAGAGTGAAGTTTGGGATGGGTGACAATGTGTGAATACCTCCCAACCATTGAGGATATTTCCCTTTACTGAAATGAAAGATATTTGGATGCAGATATTCAACCATTTGTTTTCTTCTTTCTTTTCTCTCTCTTCCTAATAATCTCCTTGTGCCAAAAGGAGGCATACTTTTATTTAGTTACCCTGTTTTCTAGGTTAACACATGGGCTCATTTTCCAAAGAATAAAGGGCATTTTCTCTACTTTGTCAGAGTATTGCATGATGGGAGTCTTCTAGACTTGGTCTTTGCTACGCTACTAATGGGAGGGGTGAGGAATAAGAATATCGGAGAAGTGTTTTACAACACAGCAACCTAATAATCTGGCTTGTAATGAATTTTATTTCTGCAAAATTACATTTTTTTAACAGGCAAAATATTACCAAAGCTCTCTCCTCACTTCACATTCTTTCTTTAAAAAAGTTCTAATCTTATTTCACAGGCAAATGTATGCCTTTGGCTGAATAGGTAAAGATCTACTTATACAGGTAATCATGAAGGCAAGACATAATTACATTCCTAATTATCTAAATATATCCTCCTTTATATCAGGCACTCACATTGAACACAAAAGTGGGAGGAACAGGAGAAACAATTTAGTACAGATGTTATGTTACTCATAAGACCAAAAAAAAAGTATAAAGAAAATAGAAATCTTAAAAGATATTTCAGTGTGTCTATAAATACAGCTCACCATGTATAAATTAGCAGGTAACTCTAGTTGCTAAAGTTCAAGAGGCTCAATAGGAATCTGACATGAGAGTGCGATATAGTCTGTTCTGGTTGATAACATTTAAATTCAAAAGTTGTTGTCTGCTCAATCTTGTCAAGTTCATTCTCCTCTGCATATCCTGTACACATTCAATTTCTTATTCCTGATTTTGTCTGATTTAGTGAGAAGCAAGATGTATGTAAAAAAGTTGCTCAGTCAGCACTTAAAAAAGGAGGCAAACTTTGTAGCATTGGCTCTACTAGTAAAATAAACTGTAAGGAGAGAGTGCAGTTATTAAGACAGAGATTGTTGGATGCCTTTGCCAAAAAGTTTATTATAATAGCATATGGATCTTGTTAATTAACTCAGCAAAAAGTACTAAATCTAGAAGGTCCTCTCTGGAAAATATAGAAGAGGCAATTTATATGTTCTAAAGAGTGTTATGAAATTGACACCTTTTATTGAAAAATAAGGAGTGCCTACTATGTGCCCCGTAGTCTACTGGTGGGCAGGATAAATTGGGCATTTGACTGAGGCACCAAGATATAGTATTTAATTCCAAAGAGAAAATTCAGGTGCAAAAGACAATGTTTAAAGGTAATTACCAAAATACAATTTCTTAACATTGGAAATTTCTAACCTACTTTGAGGTCATTAAATTATCAAGAGTGGATATTAAGTTAAAGAGCTTTTGCAGATTAAAGATAGTTTTTGGAGAAAGGGTAGGTGCGATGGTGGGTTAATTTCTAAATCTGTGCTCTTAAGGAGAACTCTACATGTGTCTCCAGGTATTATGGGGAGAGAAAGCTCCGGGGTCAGACACACGGGGGAGCGACCTCAAGGCCGAGGGTCCCACTAGCTGTGTAAGGCAGGGTGCAGGGGGAGGGGTGGGTGCTGCACTTGCAGCAACTGCATTCTCTTTCTGTGGGGGCCCGTGGTAGAAACGTCAGCCCACCATCAACAAGAAGGTATTCTGTCCCCGAAACTTACTACAGAGGTGTAAAGATTTCCACAAGGCACTTTTTTTCACGTGACCACTGTTAAAAAAGAAATAACATAGCATTTTCTGTTGTTGTTCCCTATAGTTACAATTCAACCTCAAGATTTTCCCAAATTACTTAATTAAGATGTTTAATATCAGTTAAAGATATTTTTACTCTCTTTTTGCTTCTCAGTAAACATTTACAATCAAATAAAAAAAAATCCAAAACAGTGTCATCTGCCTCTACAACAGCAAACCATGTTTCAAGCTCTCCCAGGAATGTGACCTTTAAAAGGTCAATCTGAAATTTCCTGATTAGCACTAGTGAGGTCTCTGCAGGACCTGCAAATATTTTTTTCTTTTCTTTTACGAATTACTTCCTTGTCCCACCTACTTCTATCTATAAAAACCTTCCATTTTGTACCGCCCTTTGGAGTGCCTCTCTGTTTACTAGATGGGGTGCTGTCCAGTTCACAAATCACTCAATAAAGACAATTAGATCTTCAAATTTTCTCGATGAAATTTTTTTTTAACACCAAGTTTTTGTTTTTTAACACTGAGGAAAAAACAGAGGTTGAAGAGGAGGAGAGCTGGGGGGAGGGCGGGTAGGTAAAGGGGGGCCGCCAAGTGAGGAGAGGCGGTTGCAGGGGCACCGGCAGGACAGGGACCACAAATCCGTGAAACCTCCCAAGGGAAAAATTCAACTCGAGCACAATGCTCTGAAAATAAGTAGGAGAGTCAAGCCAAATCTTCTGGAAAGCACATTTTATTTTCTCCCTCTGAACTCAAATTGTAGAAGATACAGAAGGTGTGAATCTTCTGTAGCAAGCTAGACAAGGAGGTGCAGAGAAAGAGAAAAGCTGTTTACGTCTCCTTCTCAGAAGGCAGGAACCTGCCTAAAGCAGGACCTTGCTGATGGAGGAGAGAAGATTTACGTGGAAATCCTATTCAAAGCTTTTATTATTGCACTGGAAGGGATATTTTAATTAATAAACGGAAATAATTCTTACTTAAATAAGACTAAGCAGAAAAATCATAACTGAGGATGTTTAAAGTGAGGCTAGGAAATAAAAATAAAGTTGTGTCATAAAAATATTTCAGTATTTGTGATTATAATAGATCTTAGAAAAACCAACAGTCCCTGTCCTCAAGGATTTAAGTCTGTAATAATGTGTATTTTTAGAAGATTGATATTAAATAGGGTACCATAGGAATACCTGAGAGGGATGTTTAACCAAGACAGCCAGCTCTTAACTAAAAGAACCTTTCCCTGAATTTAAAGTAGATTTCCCACTTACAATTTTTCACAGCTCCCTGGTCTTTCCCTTTAACTTATCACAATTTGATTGTGTATTTACTTCTGTGTGTGTGTTCGTTAATGCCTGTATCTCCCATTAAACCCTAAGACCCACAGGGCAAGGGTCCATATCTTTTGGGTCATTACTATGTGTCCATTGCTTAGCAGAGAGCCTGACATAGGGTAAAAGCTTTAAAATGTTCAATAAATGAATACATGAATAAATGAATAACTTAATTGATAGCGAGTAACAGCTAACAAAGCAATCTTGTGCTTATTATTGCATTTATTCGCAAATAACCCATGTGAGGTAAGCAAGAAAGGTAATTTTAGCACTAGGTTAATGATAAACATGCCAAACTTAAAAAGTTTAAATAATTTGATTAGAATCTCATAAGACTAAGAAAACTATTTTAGATTTCTTATTCTTAGCCCATCTTTTTGAAAAAAAAATTTTTCCTCCAAATACTCTATATTATTTCTTTGTCTTTGAAAATAAAAGTAGATTTTGAAATCATACTTACAGATTTCAATAGGAGAAATTTATGTACTAGTTATAGGTAGTTAAATTCCTGGAATGGACCCTGTTACTTGCTTCCTTTAACAATTGGACTTTGCAAAATTTCAGAGGAGACACCACGAAGGTAACCTATGTGAGGACCCAGGATCACATTTATTGAACAATAAAAGAGCACACCAAGATGAACCGAACCTTGCACTAAAGGGTGTGCTCAAGGATTGAGAGTCAAAACTTGGAATGAACCTCTGTCTATTATAAGGGAAGAGTTTTTTGATAGGAAAGAGAAATAAGTGCATTTTCTTATTTGTATGAGAAATCTTATTGAGGCTTTTTTTGTTGATTAGGGAGTCTTCTTCTAGTCTCTTGCATGCGAAACCACGTATACTCCAATGAAGAATGCTTGATTGCTCACAAACAATTCTGAATGAGGACCTAAGCAAGTGAAGTTGTACTGTAAATGGGAAAGGCTATCCCAGGAGACTATCCCTTCATCTTGTACTTTCTTATCTATAAAATGAAAGACTTGACTAGATGTTTCACAAAGTAATTTTAATTTTTAATATTCTTTGATACAAATTCAAGAATTGGAAGGGAGAATCTCTCTGTGAAGTGGTTAGTGTAAAGTGAGTGAAGTGCATTGACCTAGTTTTCAATCTCATTTCATCCTATTTTAAAAATCAGTCACTAACAGGTATGTTAAATGAAGGCAAAATTCTCTTATAGATTTTGACAGATCTACAAACCAGGTCAGGCCACCTTCACACTGCTAGATCATCCAACAGTGACTCAGAGGTTTAGGTTAAATCCGCTAAGTACCAGAAATGGCCTGACGGTAAGAAATGTGGTATGGGTGAAAGGCTAGGCAGCTATTGCCAAGAAAAGATATTACAGTAGACTGCCAAATATACACTCTGCTTTTCAGAAAACCTAGAAATTAGTTTTCCAGGAACATGTTCATGAACTCACACAGAGAGACAAGCCTGACTGTAGAATGGCCGTAGGCACAAGTAGCAGTTTGCGCTGTCTGTCTGCTCACGATCTGTGCGGGAGGGGACAACAATGTGACGGTTTCGCCAGGTAGGAGCGTGGCCCTGGAATAGATCTGGGTGTGAATCCTGGCTCTGGCATTTATTGTTTTTTTTTTTTTTGTGTGTGTGTGTGTGTGGTCTCAGAAAGTACTATTCTGTCTATGCTTCAGGCTATAAAATTACAGAAATCTCCCTTTCTATAAATGAGGCAATGCATGTAAATATACACTAAATGAGGCAATGCATGTAAATATACACTAAAATACTTTTTGCCATACAGGTTGTTGATTATTTAAGAAAGTTATTTCTATTTCAATACATTTTATACTCCCAGGTTATAGCTAAAATGAGAGAAGAAAACATATAATTTTTATGTAATATAATAAATATAATATTTATAATTAAAATAGGTTCTAAAAACATTTATATTAAGCTTTCACTATGTTAATTACTCTAATAGTGAATAATAATGCATGTCTTTGAGATAATAAAGAACGGCCTTAATTAGATGATAATTCCCCTCCCATTTCGTTTGGTGTTGTTTTCCTCAGTCGCATTCCTGTGGCTCCGTATGAAGTGCTTTTCCCACCTGAATCGAGGCTTTCCGGAGGCTGCTTTTTATTGTCACATGATTATCTTCGGCTGCAAAGCTCCCAGATGGCAAAGCAACGAATGCAGTGTGGTGATTGTTCATAACTGTAAATCCACCCACTCTCCTTCCATTTTCGTTCGTTGTAAGTAATCACATTTTTGTTCTCAGCTGGAGAGCATTACGTACATTAAACGGCACTGAGGTTGCTACTGGCTACCACTTTTACTTTGGAAAAGTATTTGAGACAAAACATGTTAATTCTAAGCCAAGCATTTCAGTTATTTGGATTCTTTAAATGCAGTTCTTGAAGAAAGCATGCACAGGCATTGGTCTTGACTGTCTATATATATTTAGAAGCTTATTGCAGAAGAAATAGAGAATGATGATTCTTATAAAGACACAAATAGAGACAGGAACAGGTACACTTTCTAAGTGAGTCCTAAATTTCAAGTACTTTGCAGTGACAAACAAAGAAAGTTGAGGTGGTTCAGTGCTTTTGGGAAATATGACAAATGCTCATTCAGGGCTGAGAATTTGACTAGATAGTTAAGGAAATCCTGATGTGAATATCTGCAGTTTACAGGCTGTCAGTTGGAGAACTACTGTGGGGAGTGACCTAGACGTGTGCAAGGTCACCCATTAGAAGGACCAGACTCGGATGCTGGTTGCATCCTAGTCTTACCGTGAAGGCCCCTCTGGGGCTTCAGGGTTTCTCTAGTGTGTGCCACAGAACTGAAGTTCTTACACAAACAGTCCAGTTGATTGCTTAAGATTCTTATTTAAATGCTCACAATGTATAGAGATATGTTAAAGAATTAGATACTGCAGGAAGCAATCTTGTTTCAAATTTGTTTGACCCAGCATTCCCCAAATGTGGCCATGGAATCTTTTTGGAGGTAGTAATACCTATTAAAATCAAGGACAAAAATATAAGGAACACTAGTTGCAGAAGGGAACTCCTCACTTGCAGATATTTACCTGGCAGTTAACACTCAAGGCCAATCAAGTTTATAGTATTGACACTTAAGAATCTGTCATTATTAATTAATTTTCAGATTATGAGATCTCCCATTTTCCAGAAGATAGTATCCTAATGGAATGGGGATAGTAATGATTGTACCATCAACTATTATTTTTGGAGAAGCTACTGGGTGCCTGGCATTATGCAAGCTATTAAACATGTGAAGATTTATCTAAACTTCCTAACAAGCCCATGAAGCATACAGATATTTTCTCTAACTTCAAATAAGAAAAAAACGATTTTAAAATGTTAAGCAACTTTTAAAAAATAACACAATTAAGCATTGTAGTGCTGAGATTCGGATCCATGCTTTCTGCTTCTTAATTATGTAGGGAACAGTGTAGAGGATAGGAGGTGAGAATCTGTATGAGGAGTATGTACCACCCCCACTGAGGTTTCTGCGCAGTCAGGGGCCATGGCAAAGGTGAAAGAATGCCATACTCCTGGTAAGCTTGGTCAACTGAGGCATGCGTGGTGGAGGAATGCACGCATATTAGGTCTGAGTCACAGGCTGCCCATGCTGGTACTCATTAACAGACCATAGAGTTATGGGGCTCAGAGCTTATCTCATGTATCACTGTGTTTTGATAAATCAGTCACATGGGTTGATTATTCTGAGGGATTCCTTTCAATTTTGCATACAGTCACCATACAGATAATACTGTGTGTTACTCTTATGATTAAATAATGAATTTTGCCTAAATGATGGTTGCTTTATGGTAAGGAAAACATTGTCCCCAGTGGGAAATCTGCAGTTGTTATTCTTAATTAGGTGCATCTAAATCTCATTTTAAAAATTACTGAGCTAATTCTTGTAGTCATAGTTGCTAATGAGTTAATGAAATCAATAAAATGAGAGTTGATTTTTTTTCTATTTATGAGTAGGTGTGTAAGGTGATAGAATTTAATTATATTAGAAGTGTAGTAAAAAAAAAACAAGAAACCTCACATTTGCTCACTTTTCATAGCTAATTAGTGATCAAAATTTTGGTTTGCCTTTGGGTAAGTTCCTGCTGTGTCACTTCTTTCTGACTCCAGAGCTGTGGTTCATGGACTGGTCATTTTCTGATCTGAGGCGTCACTGTCTCTGGGATAACTGCCTCTTTCACTTCAACCCCAACACAAGCTCTAGACTGCTACTAGAATGACTCCTGAAGAGCAGCTTTCAAAATGTCACTATGTCACTTAAGTGTTTCAGTGTTACAATGCCCACACCATAATCATTCAGGGCCACAGTGTTATTTTTCTTGACTCATTTCATTTGTGCTCTAGCTTGCACATACATCTCCAGTTACACATGATACTTTCATTCCTCAAGCATAGCAAAAAGTCTCAGTTATTCCATTAAATTCTCTTCTGCAGTGCCCTTCTTCCACTGGGTAGATAATATTCATTCTAAAGTTTGCTCACATGTCAATTTCTCTAGAAAACACCTCTTGACCTGCATAAAGTGCTTTTGTAAGAGTATTATGCTATTGGATATAAATGTTTTAGCTTCTCTTCTGACTAGAATGATGGGAGGAACATTATGATTTATTTCTGAAACCCCATTAGTTAAATCAGCAAAAGTCTGATAAGTTTCTAAAAACTACAGACCAATATTTTTCATAGGCACAGATGTAAAAGTTCTCAACAAAATATTAGTAAATAGTATTCAACATTGTATAAACAGAATTATACATCACAACCTAGTGAGATTTAGACCAGATACGCAAGGTTAGTTAAACATTCAAAAATCAATTAATATAATCCATCAATAGACTTAAAAAGTCACATAATCATATCAATAGATGCAGAAAAAGCATTCGATAAAACCCACCACACAGTCATAATTTTTCTCAGTAAACTAGTAATAGAATGGAATTTTCTCAATTCGATGAAAAAATATCTGCAAGAAAATCTACAACTAACGTCATAACTCAAAGTTTTTCCATTAAGATTAGCTACAAGGCAAAGATGTCCCCTCTTATTACATCTTTTCAACCAAAGGTCCTTGCAATACAAATAGACAAGAAAAAAAAGTAACAGGTATACAGGTCTGGAAGGAAGAAATAAAACTGTCTTTGTTCACAGAGACATAATCATCTACGTAGAAAATCCAAAAGAATCAACAAAACATCTCCTGGAAGTAACAAGGCATTATAGCAAGTTTGCAGGATCAAGGTTAATACACAAAAGTCCCTTGCTTTTCTACATACCAGCAATCAGCAAGTGGACTTTGAAATTAAAAATACATTTATATTATTTTACAAAGTAGGTTCACCAATTACAGCAAATATACAAATCTGTGAGCAATGTGGATAATGGGAGAAGCTATGAACACATGAGGATAAGGGGAATATGGAAAACCGCCGCACTTCCTTCTTAACTTGGGTGTGACCCTAAAACTCCAAAAACAAAAATGGAGTCCTTTAAAAAAATTTAAATAGCCACATATGGCTAATGGCTGTTATTGGATACCACAAGTCTCGCCGTTACTTTTTTTTTTTTTTAATTTTTTTTAAGTTTTATTTTTATTTTATTTTTTAGAGAGAGGGGAAGGGAGGGAGAAAGAGAGGGAGAGAAACAGCAATGTATGGTTGCCTCTCACATGGCCCTCATGGGGACCTGGCCCGCAACCCAGGCATGTGCCCTGACTGGGAATCGAACCAGGACCGCTTGGTTCCCAGCCCGCGCTCAATCCACTGAGCTACACCAGCCAGGGCGTTCACCGTTACTTTTATAGCTACAAATTCTTTATTCGCTACCCAAGTCTTCTATTCCATTTATATTCAAGTTTTGGGAAATCCTGCTTACTTTTTAGTCATTGAAATTAAATATTCTTTAATATACTCTCCCTATGTGGCAGCCCAATCCCTTCAGCTCCTTTCTGGTCCAAACCTAGTATTACTGCTCTCTATGGACCTGCCCTTTTGACTATAATGGTGTTAATTTACATTATTTAAGCTAGATAAGTCTCTTACCTTTTTATTTTTTATTCCTAAGTGTCGTGGATTTCGACCCGCAAAATCTGTAGGGGGGGACTGCCCCGATCGCGTCTTACCCAGAGACACGCTTGGAGATAAGAATCCGGCTGCCACGGGTCTTTCCCTCCACCTCCATCTTGGGAAAAAGACCTTGTGGGTAGCTTAGCCAGGGTTTTTATTAAAGTTTTGGGACACATTTACATTGGATTGATTATTCATGGGATTAAGCAGAACAGGGATAGGTTTACTCATTAGCAGAACATTAGGATGTAAATTCAGGTCCGGTGGCAGACAGGACCAGGATAATATATTAAACAGGACTCAGCAAGCCAGAATTTCTTAAGATACATCTTTGCCAAATTCCCATTAGAGAGTTCCCATTCCACAGACATGATCCACACTTGCCCACACGGGAATCACACAGAGCTGTGCTAAAAATGCATAAATTCTCAGGACTGCGTGTTTACACGCATGTGGAAAGCATCCCCACACCTAAGCACTATCTTTAAGGGACACATAGAGGTTCAAAAGGCTGTCTACCATGTGGGGCCATGCAGCCATAAGTATTTACATGTTTTTTGTTGATGATACTAAAAACACTGCAATGGAGACAAACTTTTCTTATTGTTCAAGAAAATAATATTCCCTAATAACCTTTTCCATAAATAAAATGGTACAAATTATTGGTTGCTTTGTGGTAAATGGCTTTATCCTAAGTTACATAGAAATGCTTCTCTCAAGTGGTGGAAGGAAATCAGGACAGGCTCTACTCTAAGTGTCAGTCCATTTCTGTGTTCTGTATCTCGTTACATAAGTGATCAGTTTTGCTCTCTAATTATACTCACTAACATCCATTCTTGGGCTTATAAAATAGTTGAATTGTTGGGATAGATAAAGAAAGACTAGAAATACCCCCAGATTTGAAAAATTAATGATAAAAGAAGGAAGAAAACAGAGAAACAAGTGATAGGAAATAAGGAATAATCAGAAAGTATAAATGCAGGTAAAATAGCTAAAAATGGTATTCTGTTGAGAGTTTGGTTAAATAGCCTTTACTGTATGACAGTGAGAGCAAATTACAATAATGAGCTTCTAGTCACCTGCTACTATTTCCACAATACAGTATGTCTTTTCTTGAATTAATTATGATTTATGTTCTAACTTATTACATGCTATTAAATTCATTCAATTATGCATCTGCACAGTGGGTCTACACCAGAAGTGGATAAACCTGCCATTGCAGTGATTGGGAGCAAATTCCAATATATAGATAATATATTTAAAAAATGAAAAACAGGCATTCTGTAAAGATGGGAATGACTTAATAAGAAAAATACTTCTAATTCTAAATTTCTGTATTATGTATGCCAAAGAGACTTTCTCCATCTTTTGTCACTGCAACTTTTCCAGTAATTGGATGGCATATTTCAAGGCATCACTCTTACAGAGAAATGTGACATTTGTTCATTCATTTGTAAAATAAAAATATATCAAGACCTAGTATATGTCAGTTCCTGTACTGGTTATCAGAGATGCCAAGATTCTCACAGTTTCCTTCAGATTATTGAAACATGCCATCAGGGTGCCCCTGGAAGTATGAGGAGATAGCAGTACAGGACAGGCCAAATCTAGGGAATTAGTGAAAGTTCACCATAGGAAGTGATATCTGACATGAACCTTTAATGAGAAAACAGAGAGAGAGAGAGAGAGAGAAAGAGAACTTTAAGTAGAAGCATCTAAAAGGCATGAACTATCTATACACTCCTGTCTTTACTGAGGCCTTTCTAACCTGGAAAGACCTCACATCTGGATTTAAGTCAATTAGTCTTAAGTCTCCAAAGAAAGACAGAGGTGTTTTTTTCAGACAAATGAAACTAAACAGTTTAAAAATAAAGATAAATATAACCACACAAATAATCTTTGCTTTCCCACTCCATTTCCTGATAAGTCATGCAGATAATCAAAACATAGTGGAAGATGTCTTGGATCAATTAACATGGTACACTTGAATACACTTACATGCTGAAGACACAGATGTTCTTCTGGCTTAACCTTCATTTTTTCTCAACTACTTTTAGATAAGAGTCTCATATTTTGAATATTACAATTTGGCAATACAAAATTTGATTTTTAAAGTAAGAACATATTTACAAATTATCATTTTTAAAACTTTTTCAGAGATGATTTTTTTCAGTTTGATTTTTAAATATGCTGTTTAAATCAATTTTTTCAAAGTTTTCTTACAGGACTTGATTAGTGAATTTAGCAATTTCTTCTGCATAGATTTTAATTTGCTTTTCATTTAATGCAAATGAAAATAAATCATTAATGAGGAAATGTGTTTCTTTTTGAATAGGTGATATTGGTCAGATTTAGAAGATGTACAATTATGAAATATATGTTTGAACTATAGATCAGGTCAACATAAATATCTAATTTTAGAATTATGACAAAAATTTCATGTGGACTCAGATTTACATAAATTTTAAAACTCATGACTTTATTACTTAAAAACATATATATTAGATTTCTTTGATAGAAAATAATAAAATAAGCACCTTAAAGGGAATATATTGGGAAGATGTGAAGATCATGGTTTGAAAATGATACGTATCAGGGAGCTCTAACAGGTCTCAGAAAAATGTGAACAGGAGCTTCATGGACGGCTGCTCCATCATGGTTAGGCAACCAATCCCTAACTTCCCATGTTTCCCTGAGGGACTCCTGGCTGCTACACACTCATGATATATCTGCATCAATCTACCTTCTTTAGCAAAAATGGCATTTATTGATGGATGTTAAGGATTCATGCAATTAATTGGAGGCTAAAAGCTAAATAGGGAGGATCTGTGGAAGCTTGGGAAGGACACACTATAGGATCCACAGTCCTGGTTGCCCCATGGAAACAGTTGGATCTAAATGCTGACCCTCATGAATATGAGCTCCAGTCTCAATATATCACTGTGATGATTCAAGGTTCAAAGTCTAGGAAGAGAATATCTGATGAATCTGTTCTGTGACTGTGCCAGAGCAGGGAGGGTAGAAAGAAAACTATTGCTTTGACTTCCATAGTGAGAGGTGAGTGCTATCTCGCAAGACGATACACAAAGAAGGGCTCCTCGGAGAGAGAATGGCACTAACAGTGGGGAAGGTTCAAGGCTGGACAATTAATAAGCAACAGATGTTTACTACACAGGTTCATCTTCCTGGTTTTTATCCCTAGAATTCATGCAGCTGATATATGCATATGGGTTATTTCTTTTGTGTGATAGAGATGAGGGCTATCATATCTGTAAATCTAATTATCATGGTTGCTTGAGGAGTATTCTGGTTTTAAGACAAAATATGAAAGTAGAAAAATATATCAATTATCAATCCTCTGAAATATTGGTAGTTTTCTCTGGCATATATTTCCTTATCTTAATTCTTTTAATCTTCTATTTAGATAATTGTCATTTATAAATTCATCTTCTTATTTCTTCTCCTGCTCTTTCCTTCCATTACCACCTAAAATTTATCCCCCTGTGTGCATTTGGAATGATATATCTATCTTAGATTGGGCTGTACAAGAAGCAAACTCCTATACACGGATTTGCTTCTAAGTACTTTATGTGGGAGGAGATCCCAGTAAACTTAATCATGGAGTGTGAAAGTGAGACAGGGCAGGGAAGGCCTCCAGCAAAGAGTTTGTAATACAGCAAGTCACTACTCTGTGTAAACAGAGCTGGAACCCACTGGAGAATCTGACAGCCAGGGTAGAACATCAGCTGACAAGTATGGGAACTAAGGTATTTTATATTCCAATTATCACCAGTCATTGGTTTAGATTCCCTCAGGCTCCTCTCATTTTCATACTGGTAGGCAAAATGTGAGCTCTTGAAAAACAGAAAGTCATAAGGCAAAGAAATACACTGATGGCAGTTGGAGTTCAGCCAATGTGAAGTGAAATGATGAGAATGAGGGATGATAGTTAGGGCACCAATGGCATTGGCTACAGGAAGCAAGAGAACTCTTTCCCTGACTCAAGGTATGTACCAGTTACCTTATTGGCTTCACTCAGGTAGATTGAATTGAGATTCCCAAGTGGGCAGTGGGCAGTCAGTGAGTATTTAGGGACCTGAATAGGCAGTAAGCATCAGGACCAAGACTTATAAAAGAATGAGAAGATAAGAATGAGAAGATGAGCTATGGTAGTGGCACACAAATAAGCACAAAGAGAAAGACACAAAAGCTGGGAAGCTGTGCTACATGCACAGGTGCTCTGCCCAGGTCCTCCTACAGGGCTGTGACCGTCATCCTCGGCTACTGGAAGTGTTGCTGGCCAATAGCTCATACGTGAGTCCCTCTGCAGCAACTGCCTTTGAAAGGGACCCATCTTGCCAGATGTTAAACCAAGTATCCACAAGCAGCCCATTTCCAGTAACTTGTCAATACAGGGTTATAAAGACCCTGACCTCCTACTTCATTTCAGAGTAACTTGGAAGGACTATACCTACTATTTCAGGACTCTCTGTGAGACTGGCCGAGGTCACCATTCAGACTGCATCATGGCCCAATATCTCCCTCTGCTCGACCCTGCTGGCCTCACTCCCTTAAGGCATGTTTTCATTTTTCTTCCAAGAGCAAACCTGGTAACCTCCAGTAAGCAATTTTCCTTCTAAACATCTTTTTGGGGGGAACCTCAACTAAAACAGAAATAACTTGGGAGTTAACTACTGTACTGACAACGGTGGGAATAATGTCTCTTACCTGATTCTGTGCAAGTATAGTAGATGGTAATTGCTGTTACTTATTTATTTCAAGCATACACAGAAATGACTCCTGGTGCTTAGTCTTAGCCCATGTGTAATTGTTAGTGTTTACAGGTGCATATCCCACCTGTATTCTAATATTGAACATTTGCAGTTTACTTTGAATTCTACTGTATACAATACCAAATAATTGTTGACCTATGGAACATATGAAAAAAGAATGCTTTCTATGGATTTTCACGAATATAAGCAATTCAGAAAAGATTTTGATGGCCGAAGTAGGGTTGTCAAGTAGGGAGTTTGGAGCTGTTGAATGCATCATTTATGCATCAGGTCTTATTTTGTTAGTGCCAATCTAGTTCTTTTTTGCAAACAATATCTGGAGTAAATTGCTATGAAGGTTATTGAAATTAGTTTTCTGTAAAATCATGACCCACATTACTGGGAAACTTAATGTCACCTTGTTATTTACCTTCCCTAGTTTCTGGTTCACAGGCAATTAAACCCTGCTCTGATCTTTGCAGACATGTATTTTAGTATAAAGTTCTCCATACTCTCCTCATCTTGAATAAAAAGAATTTTACTTTCTGTCTCAACAATGCTGTGAAATCACTTTTCTACTGTATGAACTCAAATATCTTGCTGAAAAGATGCTCCCTTTTCCGTGCAGTTAAAAACTTATTTCTTTCCAGCCCTGGCTGGTGTAGCTCAGTGGATTGAGCGTGGGCTGGGAACCAAGCGGTCCCGGTTCGATTCCCAGTCGGGGCACATGCCTAGGTTGCAAGCCAGGTCCCCGTGAGGGCCATGTGAGAGGCAACCATACATTGCTGTTTCTCTCCCTCTGTCTCCCTCCCTTCCCCTCTCTCTAAAAATAAATAAAAATAAAATCTTTAAAAAAAAACTTATTTCTTTCCTATTTATTTTAATATATCTTATAGTTCCTTAAGCTAGGGAAGAGGAATGAGTGTGTGAAAAAATATTGTTATTCTCAAGATCTTCTCTTCTGCGGACTGGAAAATTAGGCTTGACCTTTTTCCATCAGAGCATCATAGAATAGCTAGAGCATGTTATGAACCTGAGAAATAAAAAGTCATGTCAGGAAGACTGGGATCAAAGAAAAGACCCTTTATATATGCCAGGAAAAGTAAAAAGCTTCCCCTTCCCGGCCACATTGATGCCAGATAAAAGATTTAATTAGAGGAGAATCTTTAATATGCTGGTCTGGTGTGTACTTTTACTTTTTGTCAAGAGAGTAAATGAGAGAAGCTTTAGATTTTCACCAATGTGATCTCACGGACATAATGAGGTTAATAAGCTAAAATTAGGCTCTTGGGCTTTGAAAGAAAATAATTCACTTATTAAAAGATTTTTTAATGAAATGGAAGTGTCATCATCCACGTGGCACAATTTGCTAGTAGGAGATAAGAGGCAGAGATAGGCCTGAAAGGAGAAGATAATGTAAAGTTGTCCAAGATTAAGAATCAAAGTGTTCATTTTAATGCTCTTATGCTCCCTCGGTAACCCTGCACTGCTGGAGAAACAAGAAATACATATGAGAATTAGTTTTGAGAAAGATGGAAGCAACATTTTCACTCTGGTATATAGCCCACCCTGCTAATCTGTATGCATTCCTTTCCCAGGGCTGCCATCGCACACTCCACAAGCTAGGCTGCAGCAAAGCAGCAGACATCTGTTCTCGCACAGGTCTGGGGGCTAGAAACCTGAAATCAGGAGGTTTTGAGGGCCATGCTAATTTCTAAAGGCTCTAGGGGAGGATCCTTTCTTCTGTGGTAACTGCAGCATTTCATTCTCTGCTACAGTTGCACATGGTTCTCTCTCTCTCTCTCCCTCTCTCTGCCGTTACCTCTTGTAACTGTTTTCTCTTTATAGTGATCCTAATTGTTGGATTAACACCCATTCCATTTCAGTATGACCTCAATTTAATTAAACTAACTACATTTTCAAAGACTCTATTTCCATGTTCTGAGGTTCTCAGGAGACACGAATTTTGGGGCAACAATATCCAACCCAGTGCCCTGTGTCAAAAACATGTTTGAGAGAACTTTTCAAATCAAGACATTTCTTCACGGTAAGTAAGATTTTTATTTCCTGCCCTTTCTTCTTGGATACACCTGTTGTAATAATTTTAAAATGAATACACAGTCTATAACACTGTATGCATATTTGAGTTTCATGATTAAAACTACTGATACTTCTAGAATAAAGCTGTTTAAACTTTTGTTCTAAGTTATGTTTAATAATTCACTTGGAAATGATAATGGGAATAATTGGTTCCTAGAAAATTGAAGGCATATTCTGTTGAGTTTGAATCTGTGCTTAACTTTTAATAATACCAAACAGGGCAATTACTTTTTAATAATCTTTTTTACTTTAGAAGATTTTTAGATATATTAAATTAACAAAGACAGTATAGACTTCACTTACATATGTCCTGCAACCTGTTTCCCTTGTTAACGTCTTGCATTAGTATGAAACATTTGTCATAATTAGGGAACCAGTATTAACACATTATTTTTAACTTAAGAGCATGCTTTTTGAATTTTTTAAGTTTTTTTTAATATTGTCCCATGATCTAATCCAAGACACCACATTGGCATTCAGTAGTTCTGTTTCCATGGGATACTTTTGGCTGTGACAGTTTCTCAGACTTTCCTTGTTTTCAACGACCTTGACAATTTTGAAGAGGTCAGATATTTTGTACAATGCCTTTCAATTTGGGTTTGTCTGTTTTTTTCTTTCTTCCACAAATAGACTAGGGGTATGTGTTGTGGGAGAAAGGTCACAGAGATGAAGTGACATTTCATCAAATCAGACCAAGGACACATACTCTCAACAAGACTTATCACCGTTGGGTTTAACCCTGATCACCTGGCTGCGGCGGTGTTTGTCAGGCTTTTTGCACCATGGTTATTATTATCTTTTCTGCTCCCCTTTCCCATACTGTATTCTTTGGAAGGAAGTCACTATGTGTGATCCACACTTAAACATTAGGGATTTATGCTTCACCATCTTGAGGGGCAGTATCTACCTAAATTATTTGGAATTCTTCTACATTGAATATATGTTTATTCTCACCCATTTATTCATTTATTCAATCATTTATTTGAATCAGCATGAAATCATAGTACTTATTTTATGTTTTGGAATTAAAATTCAGTAATATGTTATTTGTTTTGTTGTTAGAGTTGTTCTAGCTTCAGCCATCGGAAGCTTTTTTGGTTGGTTCTTCTTCCCCTTGACATGCCCTCATCACTGTGTGTGTGTGTTTTAGGCAGGATGTTCAGAAAGGGTATTTTGGAGAAGTGATGTTTGATCAAAGACTTGAATAAAGTGAAGAAGTGAGCATTGTAAAACTTGAGGGATAAAGGGTTCTAGAAAGTGGGGATAGAAAATGAAAAGTCCTAGTAAGAATAATCACGGAATGTTGGAGGAATTGCTTCAGTGAACCTACGGCAGAACGGCAGAACAAGGGAGGCAAGAGTTAGTAGGAGCAGTAGCAGGAAAGGTAGGCAGGGAACAGAGCATATAGTGCCTTCTGAGCCACATGGAGTTCAGATGCAATGTGGGAGTGTTTTGAACAGGAGAATGAATGGCCTGATTTATGTTTTTCCTTAAATTTTTTCAATTAGTTTACATTCAGTATTATTTTGTATTAGTTTCAGTTGTACAGATAGTGGCTAGATAACCATATACTTTACAAAGTGTTCCCCAATACTTTGCATGGCACCATATGTAGTTATCTCAATATTGCTAACTATATTCCCTATGCTGTGCTTTAGATCCCCATTTTGTAGTGTACTTCTCAATCCCTTCACCTTTTTCACCTCATTCCCCAATCCCCTTTGATTTATCTTTTTAAAGCATTACTCTGGTAGCTGTGAAGAAAATCACTGTTGACAACTTTGCTCAATCTTGGATAAAATGAGACACTGATGTGTAGTGTTTCACTTGGAGTTCAGAATGACTTGAACAGAGACCATGTTAAAAATGACAATGGATAAATCCTGACATTATTTAGTAGGATGTTTTAAATAAGTTCCACGGACTGAACCTCAATGTTCTGTCATTAAAACAATCAAAGAAGCAGGGAGGATTATCAGGGAAAATAACTAATGATTTGAGTTTTGTTTCAGTTGCTTGAGGCAATATTATAAGAGCTAGTGAACTAGACTGGAAATCAGCTGGTATGAAAAGCAATGGTGCCCTTGTGCCCTGAGAAAGTTAATGCATTCCCAAGAACATTTACTGACAGGTAGTGACTTGGGAAGTAGGAAAATGGAGTCTCCCAAGTCCCAATATAGAGACTGAGTGAGACAAGCTTTTTGGACCTCTACCTTCACCATCTCCTTTACTGTTAAATCTTTTAGTTATTGCTCAGCCATGTGGGAACATTAATGTCTCCTCCTGGAAGGATAAATAATTCCATTGCTAATTAGTAGGGTACTATATGGATATTCAAAGCTTGATAACTATTTTAAAGTAGGGAGACAAAGGTTGTTTCCTACTAACCTAGATGATGATGGACTATTCTTGGGTTTCTATATTGAAGAACTCGAGGAAATCTATAATGAATCTTCCACTCAGGCAAATCCTTTCTGTTGAAAATATATCGAATTCAATATTCACTGTCATGATAACAGAACAGGATAAACTCAACATGTAACAAGTAGGTCCCAAATGAATATAATTTAGTCCTATCTTTTTTTCCCAGGATGCAATTCAATTTACTTCTCCATTAATATATAAAGTTGCTAAGGTGCAGATATTCTTTGTTTTGTTCTGTTTATAAAATCTAATTTTTTTCTACCACCTCTACCATAATGTTCTATTCTTTTTTTGTTTTGCTTTTGTACTGTGGGTATTTGATAAACTGTGACCATCTAGAGCAGGTGAATACTAATCTGATATTATATAAAAATTGGAGAGAGCATTTGTCTATTTAATAACATCTATAATAGAGAAATAACTCATTATGTAAAATGTAGCATTAATTCAGTTATTGTTCTAGTCACTCATTTATTTACCGTCTCACATTCAGTAAATATCTGGTATGTACCTGGAACAATACTAAAGGATGCATTCATGAAAGATGAATAAAATATAGGTTGTCTTTGATGAGCTCACCCAGTAGCAAGGGTAATTGTAATAGAATTTAATATGTGCTTTGTGGCATAAGAACAAAATTCTAAGGTAGCATAGAGAAGGGAAGTATTTCTTGCTAGGAAGGATAAGGGAAGTCTTTTCCAAAGAGGTGACACTTGAGGAGGATTTCAAAAGGAGTGAGATTTTCTCATGTAGAGAATCAAGATGGCCCTAAAAAGTGAAGAAGCATGAAAACATAGAGCATAATCAGGAGAAGGAAATTTCTCCAGTGGAATTAGCATATGAGATATAATAGGTACAATGATAGGATATGGGACAGGAAGGTGATCGAGGCCTATTTGTAAAGCCTCCTTATGTCATGCTAAGAAATTTGGATTTTATTTTATGCACAGTGAATAGTCAAAGTCTTAGTCTGTTTGGGCTGTTGTAACAGAATACCATAGGCTGCGTGGCTTATAAACAACAGGAATCTATTTCTTATTGTTCTGGAGGCTGGGAAGTGCTGGACCAATGTGCTGGCAGGTTTAATGTCTGGTGAGACCAGGCTTCCTGGTCCACAGCCATCTTGTCTTCTCCCTGAAGCCTCCCGTGGTGGAAGGGGTGAGGGCATTCTCTCTAAGGTTTCATCCATCAGGGCTCTGTCCTCATGACCTAATCTCCTACCAAAAACCCACCTCCAAATACCATTACATTGGGGATTAGGTTTTAACATATGAATTTTGGCTGGACACAAAGATTTAGCCCTAACATTCAATACATCTTTGATTACAGCTATGGACTGAATTGTGTTCCCCCAAAACTCATAGGTTGAAGCTCTGTATTTGGAGAGTGGGCCTTTAAAGATAATTAAGAAATGGTTAGGTTAAATGTGGCCATAAGAGAGGGACCTTAATATAATACGACTGATGCCTTTATAAAAAGAGGGAGAGACACGAGGGATACACATGCACAAGGAAAAGACCCTGTGAGCATGGTCTGCAAGCCAAGGAGAGAGGCCTCAGGAGAAACCAAATATGTCTATAGTTTGATCTTTGACATGCAACCTCTGAACTCTGAAAAACTAAATTCTCTTGTGGTTTGTTATAGCAGCCCTAGCAAACTAAGATAATTACTAAATAATTTCCCAGATTTTTTTCTTCTCTTTGATTTCTGAATTATTGCTCTCTCTGGTTACCTTCTTGTCCCCTTGGTGTATATTTCTTTTTAGTCTCTTTTTAATGATATTTTCTTGAATGTTGCTGTTTTCCAGGTTTTTGTTGGTGGTATTGTTTTATTTTCAGTCTGTTCTGTTCTCACTCTACAAACTCTCCCTGGTAAACTTTATCTACTTCTATTACTTAAATTTTGATTATATGACTTCGAATTCACATCTTAAGCTCAGACTTTCCTTCTGAGCTGCTGACTGATACATGTAGCTGTCATTCCACATCTTCACACTCACCTGCCATACCGGTGGCTCAAACGTACATTCCAAAATAAATTATTATGTCTCATTCTCTATCTGTTTCTATTCAGGAAACATTATCACCTTCTCCCTAGTTTCCTAAACCAGAGTTCCGAGAGTCATTCTACACTCCTCCAGAAGTCCACATTCCTGACCACGCATCCAACTAATCACCAATATCCAAAGATACAACTGTATAGCATTTCCATTATTGGATTTTCCTGTCAATTCCTTTAGTACTGCTTCAGATCAGGGGCAAAATATTTCTTTGCTACACTAGTCTTTTAATCAGTGGGTATTGGGTTCATATCACATTCTATAAAAGCTAGTCATTTTCTAGCGTTTTATAATTTTTTTAAGATTTTATTTATTTATTTTCAGAGAGAGGAGAAAGGAGGGAGAAAGAGCAATGTATGGTTGCCTCTCACATGGCCCTCACTGGGGACCTGGCCCGCAACCCAGGCATGTGCCCCAACTCAGAATTGAACCGGGACCCTCTGGTTCCCAGCCCGCGCTCAATCCACTGAGCTACACCAGCCGGGGTGTTTTATAATTTTTAGATTACAGTAGAATATCTATGTGATTGGATAATTAAAATTCTGTCTAGTTTTTGATGTTTCATATAATGTGGGGTTTCCTACTCAATGAATAATCACTAGTGAATTTCCATATTTGTTTTCAGGGTATTTCAGCTTAAAAATGTCAGACTGCTTAGTGAGATATTTAGTAGTGAAGGATCATCAAAACGGTACAACTTTCTAGAATAAGAGACATCTTTTTCTCTTATAATATGATCTTTGTCTTATAATTTACATGGGTGACACAGACTGAAATTTTAATAAAACCTTTTAAAACTCTTACCCTTAAGCAAAACTGCAAAATGCACATATCAATCAGTCAGAAATGAATCAACACATTCTTTGACCTAATCCATTTGGTCAGTGATCATAGCCTGACAAAAAATTTTAATTTCTAGAATTTTCTAACTTTTTTAGTTCATTCCATTTTCTTACAAGATAGATTCAAATATGCTTTATAGGTCCATTCCCTTTCTGCTCTATTATTGCTTTTCAATGCCATAAATCCAGTAAAAGTTCCAAACGTCTTGGCCTTCACAGTTCATGAGTAGTGGTAGTTCAGATTTTTCAGCCTGGGATATAGTAGTGTGTCAGCTGAATGTAGAAAGAAAACCATAAACTTTTGAACTAGAAGCCAAATGTACACCAAATCGAAACTCGCTTATTTCTCCTGTAGTTTTATCTCTGACTAAGGAGTTTCTTATATCATTTTCATGGATTTTGTTATGCTCCAACCACATACTGTGAATATTCTGTTGGAAAAACATGAAAAGTGAGCTACTGAGAAAAGCAAGTATCAGTGGGCATTCTTTTTTATTAATGATTTTTATTCACAGCTGACTTTTAATTTCTATCACTTTTCCCATTGGATATGCATGCTTCTTTGTTGCTGTTGTTTTTATAGATGGGACAGAAATCAATGGATTAATTGTTTGGGCAAATCGATAAGATAGTATAGATTTTGCTTGTCTCTGACAAAAAGAAAAGCTACACGATTCTGAAAGCGCAGCATTTCTGTTACCTATAAAGAAGAGTTACTGGTACACAGATGACAAAGAACCTAATTAGAATTGTTTGCCTCCTGCTTGATGTGGCAGTGAAAACTGGAGAAAAGGGGAGTGGATATTTTCCCCTGCCACATTACCTTTCCTCAACTAAAGATAATTTAGAATTCAAGAAGCCATGAGCTGTTCATTCTCGACAGTCCTTACATAATGAAACTGAACAGCCCTCTGTCTCCCACTGTGACTTAGCCAGATGAGGAGAAAACAAAAATAAAAACAAGTGACTTGTCAGGTCTGATGCTTGCTCTTAGAGCTGTCAGAGCTCTATAGAGGCTAGCACGAGATGCCCGTTTAATAGAACACTGCTGCTTATGAATACGGGGCTGGCTAGTGATGTCTGCTTACTGAAAGAACAGACACCTGTGCTGGCAAACAAATACTGCTCTTATATTTTTTCTCTTAATACATGTATTCCATGCAACACTGTTTCAAGAAATCATGGATTATTGATAGTAAAAACCTTGAAAATAAAAAAAAATGGTATAGGGTATTATGCTTTAAGCAAGAAAGATCTGAAGTTATCTCTACTAAGTTACTCTCTGCTCCCTCATGATATGTAACATGCCACCGAATAAGGTATATTATATAATTCAGATTTTTGGTCTTTGGAGTAAGAAACACTTTTTTTTTTAATCTTTATTTTCTTTCTTAATAAGTGTGTCCTAAGCAATTAGCTAACTTCTCTAAGTGTCATTTTTCCCATATGTAAAATAAATAAAAATACCTGCTTTATGAGCTTCTTCAAAGGATTAAAGATAATAATGCATATTAAAGGTTATCAAGTGAGCAGTCAGTACAGGGCAATAATGAAGAAAAAAAAGCTGATGATCAGCAACATGATGTTTTTCTCTATTATTTCTTCTCATAAAGTGAAACAAAAAAGCCCTGATAAGAGGCATCTCTCACCCCAAGATGAGATAGCTCTTAACTAGATGGTAAAGTCTCACCCTTCTAATTTGCATTTTCTAGTATTGCCTCTATCTGGAATAAGGGTGTCTAACACAGAGGGGAGGGGGGTTCACAGGGGAAAGGAGGGAAGGGGTCAAGCCAAGGAATATGTATAAAGGACCCATGGAGGATCGAATGTGGAAGCAGGGTGGATGGGGGAGGGGAGAGTAAGGGGGGAAGATGGGGACAACTCAATTTGAACAACAATAAAAAAATTTTAAAAAATGAACAAAAATAAAATAGTATTATAAGAACTACCATTTAATGAGTGTTTATTATGTCCCATATTTTGGTATGTTCTTTATAGGCAAGTTAAAAAATGACTAAAGTAATTTAGAAATTACAAAGTTAATGTTCAAATCCATCTCTTATTTCAAAACTCATGCTCTTAACCAATTTTGAACAATTCCCTTCTAAGCTGCAGGTTTCCCTTTAAGCTCCAGAGTTGCTAGTTTTAGAAATAAAGATGTTGGAGGTGATATTTGGTACATTAAATTGATGGATAAAATTGGAAAACGTCACGGGAACCATTAACATCTTTAAATTCCCACACTCTTCTTATTTTCAAAATCAAATCAAACTATCTCAATTATTATAAATGTTGTCAATGAGTTTTAATTACTCTGCACTAGTGGCTTGAGGATGCCCTGTGGAAGCCAACTTCTCTCTGACTCAATATAATTTATGCAGTTGAAGACCCCCACAACTTTAGTTTGCCTTGAACCATTCATTGTCTAAAGTCCATTCAACTGAAAGATGCATTCTAAATGAATTTCTAGAATGCTAAATATAAATGATGGACCATCATACTGCCAACTTGTGCTTTTTGGACATACTTGGCATATATACTGATTAGAGTAAAATCTGGACTATCTGCAGCCTGCCATGCTGGCTGTCTTCCCAGTAGATAATGCTGTGAAGAATATACCTGCTTGGTCTACATGAATACACTGGAAGCGGTGAAGTGCCCTTCTGTGAAAGCAAAGTCATTCTGACTCTGCACATGGAAGACATTTTTATGACTGGTGATAGAACCTGAAATATTAGGAGTTAATATCCTATATGTTTCATTCTGAAAAAAAAAAAAGAAGTGTTATGGAGTCATGGGCACTTATAAAAACTTAAAATGCCTTTGTGTTGAAAAACTCCAGCAGTCTCATACCCACTGCTTCCCAGTTCTATGTTGTTGATTTGGTGGGTCTTGAGCTTCTATAAAAAGCAACAATCTCTCTTGAGCAGAAAAAAATGATGAAAAGTAACAATGGCATTTTTACAAAGCAGAAGAAAAATAGTAACCCACGAATGGACATGAAAGAATAAAACAGATCAAGCATGCTTTTATGTATTATTAAAATGGCAGCTGAAGATAAGATAATGAACTGAAGCTTTCTTTCAATGCAGAGACTGAGGGAGAGAAGCAAGAGACATACACTTTGGGTAGGATGGTGAAATGTTAGAATTGGTGTTGCTTGCTTTCCTTATGAGGAAATAAAAATACAGCTTTGGGGAAGAATAGGTTAATATGTTTTATATACACACACATGCACACACATATATACAATGTACATATAATGTGCATATAAAGTATATGCATGTGTATGGACAGGCACATATATGAATATACACAGATACAACCCATACATACAATTCCAGATGACTGGTTATATATCGCTTTCCTAGTTTGATTTTATTATTTATGATGTAGCTTTGTTCCAATTGATACACTAAGTAATAATTTGGCATCAACCATAATAAAAAAAAGACACCCAATTCTGAGGTGGTTGGTTCTAAAATTTTAAAATCTATTTACATATTGAGATTGGTAAGGGGTAGGCGAGGGAAATTCCTGAAGTTGGAAAGTTGGCTATAAGAAGAGTTTTACTGATTTGATTAAAAGACCATCTGAGGGCTGACTACACCCCACGTTTATGTTCGAGTCTGTCAGGTAGAAATGTGCCAGGAAAAGACATTGGTTCTTTCACACTTTTCCCTGAAATAGCTGATAGAACATGAAAAAACATTATAGTCACCAGGTAGCAAGTCCAATTACAAATAACTCCAGAGCCCTCTGCAATGTGACCTGACTCTAAATTGTCCTTTAGAATCACCACCTAGTCTGCTGGCCCTCTGTTTTCTGCGTACTCACATGTGATTGGGAAACGGAAGGCACTTCTCCGTCTTGTTGCTGGCACTGTGCTCATTTGATACCAGTTGCTGCAGAAAAGCCCAAGAAGGAAAGTGCATTTGCTATAACTATAAATTCACCCATTGGAGTAAGTAAATCATAGATATTGCAGATGGACACACTGACATCAGGCAGAACAGGTAGGGGCTGTGGGACTTCCTTCTTGTTCTTTGTCTTGTTTTTGTTTTTCTCCTTCTTCTTCCAAGAGCAATAAAAGAAACCTCTCCTCTCCGCTCTTTACCTGACTTCTAGTATTCTATTCATGGAAAGTACAGCTGAAAGAGGAAATGAAAGAGTGTGGTATTGAGGGAAAAGGAAAGACACAAACATTTACATTCTTGATAAAAGGAGAGTCTAAAATAAACACCGGGAGTAGATTTCACCCTCTTGATACACTTATCCTTCAAGAATTCTGCTTCTACTATTTTTGATTCTCTTTTCTTGCTGCCCTGTTACTGTACCTGAGAGTGCTTATTATTATTACTAATTATTACTATTATTATTTTTGCTCTGGCAGTCAGGAGAGCAGAGGGTGCAGGCCGATGTTGCAGCAGAACGCCGCAGAGGGCCCATTTCATGGTGATCTGGCAAAGTGCAGCTTTGTGAACGTTCACGGCAGGTGCCTGGCCAAGGGAGCAGATTTTCACAGCCTGAGCAGCAGAAAAGGAGTCCATTTAGATGTAAGGATTGAAAATAGGGGTTTATGTTTTTATGCATTTTTTATGAATTATAAAAAATAAATGAACACAAAGCTACATCTGCAAATAATCAGAGAGATCTAAAACCACGTTTAGAGCCTTGAAGAGGAGAATTTTCTCCACAGCAAGCATTGAGGAGTGTTTTGTTCAAGTGCTGTCATGGCCATAAAAGCAGGGATTTTACATCTTTTATTAGCACTTCTGATTTAGAAAGCTGAAAAGCACTTTGACTCATATGTGAAAATGAAAATACCCAAACCAAACTTCTTTGGGGGATAATAAACTTTGTCTGCCTCTGTGGGTTGTCTTAGATTCTTTTTTGGCATATTAGTAGCAAAATTATTTCTTATAAACTGAAGCAAATGCATTTATGAGGAAGAGAAAGAATATCCTCTTTCTTCAGAAATTAAGAGGAGGAGGATTAGGTGACTCCATAGGCAGTTGATAATTTAATCACTTTGAGATTCTTTAAAGAATTCAAATCGTTTTTGTCTAGTCAATAGATATAGTATTAAAGCCTCAGAATACTGATAATAACATTGATAATTCAAAATCATAAACCTTGATAAATCCTTCCCAATTTAATATTACAGAACGCCTGGGTTTCTTTCAAACAGCGCTGCAGTGTAATGTGCATTGTGAGTTTTCTTCTACATCTGAAGTTCTCTAAGATGAAGGTCCTTGCCCAAAGCCACAGACAGACCAGGGATTAGAATGATGGAGTCCCTACTCCTGGTCTTGCCTTTCTCTTCACTTGACAGCACGTCATCCCGCAAAGGGGCAGATCGATAACAATAAAAACTTCCTCCTTCTCCCGGGCGTGTTAAAGAGAGCAGGTTCACAAAGCAATATCTGTAGCAGCCCCGGCTGCTTGTTGACCAAGACCTTAACCATTAGGGTGTGGAACGGTGGGGCTGTTTAGGACGCCAAGCCGGGGGATGAAAACTGCAGTAAATAATGAGAACAGCAGAGAGTACAGCCCTATGGGCTAAACATAGGCCGTCTCAGGCCCAACACCAATTGGCTGTGTGGCTTTGGCCTAATCACATAATTCCTCTGTGCCTTATCTTGCCCACCGGCAAAATGGGACATGGAGGCAGAACAATCTTGCTTCCCACAATTGTGGTATTAAATCAATGTCTGCAGACTGCTTTCAAAACATGGTTTGTTATTCTCTGTATTGATTTTCATTTCACATCAAGTTGTTATTTAAAAAAATCTTTATTAGAGGATTTATTAATGTCCAATTTGTTTGGGATTAAGTATGACGGGTTTGAAAACAATAACAAATATAATTGAGACCAATATGTAGAGAGTGCAAACATGAATTAAAAGATTTTTAAATGTTAAAAGGAACTTTAAATTTTTTTCCAGAATAGTAGCAGTTTAGATGGAGTTTCAGCCTACCACGAATTCCCTTAATCTGATCCCTGTGTACCCTCTCAGGAACTGTTGCCCCCTGCAATACACCCCTTCCCAAAATTTCCATTAGTCATCATGGGAGCTGCTGCTTATGTTAAATTATCCTTGACCCTTTTGCTCTGCCTGCAAGCAGGACCAGGGAAACATCTGCCTGGCAGCTGCCATGAGCATCTTTGGGTGGTGGCCTGCCCAGGATACTCTGTCCCAGAGGTTCTTGACGTGAATTCTTTCCAAAATATAACTATTTTCCTTCAGCCTCTACAGAATTCCATGGGAAACAGATCCCTTAATCTCTACTTCAAATTCTTCACTTTATTACGACTTAGAAATCATTTCCTGTGCTGGGGTGAAAGCAAAGTCTGGAGTCTTCTATTCTAATCTCTCCTTCCCATGATTTGGCATTAAATTCCTCCATTTCTTTTGTTATTCAAGATGCAAATGCTCATGCTTTTTTACTTAAAAAGAAGTCTCAAAACAAACATATAGGACTCTGTCCCAGAAGTTCCACAAATAGTTATTTTTGGCTTTTTTGCCTCAGAGACATCACCCTTATTTTCCCCCTCACACTTAGGAAAAAGGGAAAAGTCATAGAATAGAAAAAAAAAGCCACAATTTTTAATAATCCGTTTTTAAGAAAATTGTTGTTTTCTTTTTAAATTGTAGCTTAAATTTAAAAGTTCCCACTTCATTCTGTCTGCAATTTACTCATTTTTGATCCCTAGTAGTTATATATGCCTAAAAACAGTTGTTTAGAAAAGCAAGCAATATAGAGTTTGTTAGGTTAATCTATAAAAACTTTATAAATGCAAATGTTTTTTAATATACAAAAATAATTTCAAGTGCTACGTCTTAAATATTATCATTCTTCCTGAAAAAAATTGCTTTATCTCTAAGGTCCTTAGTAAATAAGAACAACTATTTATGGTTGAGAGAAAAATACTTTATCCTGGTGACACAGAATAAACCAATAACCCTGCTGTAATCCTGTTACTTAGAATACTTGTTCAAGATTTTTGGTCAAGAAGTACAAATTAGACTCTGTCAGGTCTTGTCTGTGCATAAATATCTTGAAATATCGTATTGAAATATAGAAAGTATATTGTGTTAATTCCTGCTTTATATAGAACTTATGGTATATAGGATATATACCAGAACAGTTAGCTCAAATATTTTATTTTTTAAAAGAGAACATTCCAGTGCAAGGAAGATAAATGCTTGGTTCAAAGTAACTTGGCTGTAATAGCTGATGGGATGAGGTAGGGGGCGGGGAAGAATGACACTGAAGGATTATGGGAGTCAATACTCCGTGGGAAAGGAGGGAGCCCTACATGTGCTCACTAACAATGTCTGAAGTTGAAATACACAAAATAATTCACAAAAATTCCTACCATTGCGGAGCTACAGCAGAAGTTGGTAGAGTCACTCCCTACTTTGAGAACAGGTACACACACCACCTCCCCTCAGATTTCACAGGATCATTTTGCGATTTCTTTTGTCCTTCAAGACTTCTTGAATATTCATTTTGGTATCAGTTTGACTATATAAAAATGTCATTGCTGTCAAATGAGCAGCAAAGACAAGAATGCTGCAAGACTGAGTAGTAAAAAACTGCAGCATCTGCAGTCAGAACTGACGAACTCATGTCTCGGGACACAGATAATTTGACATCTGACCTTTTATATTCTTGCTACTGAATGTTGATGGCCAAGGTCTCAGAGCTGTGCACACACAAGTAAATTTCAGTTAGATACAGAGTGGGAACACAATGATCATAGGTCTACTTTATTCAGGAGCAAGCCAGGTAGGAGAGAGAAAAATGTGGCAGTGAGTAATTTCACTGCGATCCATGGTCAATTCATAGTGGTTTCCAGGAATAACATGCTCAGAAGGGTTCTGAGCCTCTCTTGCTTGACCACAAGCTCAGTCCTAAAGCATTGTCTCCTTTCTTCCCTTGACAGAAACCTTAAATATGATTTTCTGAATTGCTTTCTTCAAGGGGATTATTATCTACCTGCTTTTTTGCAACACTTGCCTGTCACTCATATAAAATTTCCCTATTTTCCTTTCAACCTAATATTATCTTAAAATGTGGGATTTTCAATATGTAGGCTTTTTCTTATTTTTGTGAAGTCCTTTTCCCATCACCTTCCATCCTCATCACCACTGTCTGCAGGCGTTTGTTTCTTGCCTAAGATGTGTATAAGGTGAAACCGGCTAGACTACCAGCATTGTGAACTTAACAAGCTGGGCTGTCAGTTGGTGTGGGTTTTGGGAAGATTCTAGCAGCTCATCTGCGCATTTCCAAAACAAACAAACAAACAAACAAACAAACTCCACTATCAGCAAAGTTAAAGCTGGTCTCTTTAGAAAAATAAACAAATCTTTGATTTGAGCTCTTACAAAAGTCAGAGATCCTGTCAGAGTTGAGTGTGATGCTGCTGACAGATCATCAGTTGGAGGGTGCATGTGTGAAGACAAATGTGGGAAGTGCTCGGTGTGTGGTTTTTCATGGGATGACAATGGCTTTCACCAGGTTGGGAGGCAAACTGGAATCCATTTGAAACTCCATGTTGGTGTAGTGCTTTTAGAGAAGTGATTTTAGTGTAGTGATTTCAGAGAAGTTCCATCTCCGAAGTCAATTGATACCGTATCTTACATGTTATTACTTACCCCTATAATTTGTGTTAGTTCTGCTAGAGTACCAGGGTGTGACTCAGACTGTTGTGCTACGTGGACATTAGGTGGATTCATACCTACTAAAGAGTAGATGTTTTTGGCTCACCAAGGGATGGCTTTAAGAGCTTATTGGTGATTTTTTCAAATATTTCTTTTTTAAAGTACTGAATAACAAAGTAAATAGCTTTTTGTTCCATTTACACTGGAGCTTTCTAATGTGGGAATTGTGTCAACTCAGTCAGATGCATTGGAAACAGCTTAGTGTGGAGTTAGACTGCCTTGGACCGTGCTGCCTGGAGACTGTGTGGCTGGGCAACTCATTTTATCTGAGCCTTGGTGGCTGTGTCAGTAAAATGGGGACAATAATACCCACTTCGCAATGTATCGTTAGGAGCATAGAGGCCCTTGGTTAAAATAAAACAAACAAAAACTTCATTAGAGCTTGGCATATAATAGGTTCTTAATGATTGTGACTATCTACCACAGTTACAAAAACAGCAACGAGTGCCTATCGAGAACCTAGGCACTAGAATTCAGTGGTGAAAGACGCTGCACTCGAGGATTTAGGAATTCACTGCTTTGCAGTGCAGATATATCTTGAATCATTTCCACATGTTAAGTTACTGGAAGTACCACAAGAATTCCTTGTAATTCTTGTGTAACATAATCCAGACATATGGACCTCACAATTTAATCATAAAGCCATCTATAGAGGCATCAATAAAAACAATCTGCCATTGGTATTTTTTTTTTTTTGACTCTAGTAAATGAAAGTATCTTTAGAAAGAATCACTTTATAGATGACTCGCTGGAGCTTTCACGGACTATTAGATTCAGAACGACTATATTCCTACTTTCTAAAAAAAGTAATTGAAGGACAGTTTCAAAATAGTGCCAGTGAGACTGATTTCAGGCTTTGTACTCTCCAAATCTTCTACCATTCATTATCAGTCACTGCTTATCTTTCTTTTGTTTCTTCTCACTGGACAGATGAATGTTTCAAACAATATACAAGATGACGCATAGTTACTGATCAGTGATTTAGAATATAAAAGCTGCTTTAAGATATCCATTAGCAGCTTATGGTTTCAACAGACTTATACATTTAGAGATTAAAAAAATATGATAAAATTGAATATTTGATCATATGCTTTTCTTTTAATAGTGATAACTTCATTAGAAAAAAATACACCCAATGCATAAGTTAAAAATTGAGACATAATTAAATTATATTCTTGCTTTGCTCATTTTTTCATAAATAAATTTAATTTAGAAACACATTTTTCTTTGAGACAAGGTAAAATTAAATTTACCCAGGACAGAAAAGTATTAAGGAGGCCTACATAATTGCTTGACCTTAATATTGCTGGGTTTGAAAGCAGTTTTAGAACATGTACATATAAAGTCAATAAATCACATTATTAGAACCACTTTACCTTCAATATATATAAAGTCTTTATGGAATATTTCTGAGCTGTGACATATTTTAATAACTTCCATCAATATTACTGAAAAGGTAAAAAACAATATACTGTAGTTGTTATGTAAGGTTTAATTAAAGCCATCACACAGGTGATTGTACATGTAAATATTTCATTGAGTGATAAACTTCACACAAAGAACTCTTCAACTCTTGGTAACACTGAACTTGGTGACAGTGCAGGTTCATCAGAGAGCTAATCTATGTAAACGATGGTTCCTAACAATGAAAAATGAGCTTAATATAGAAATAAAAGTGACCTCAAAGATTGCATAGAGCTCAAACTGGACATTTTTCTTGAATTGCTTCTAATTTATACTTATTTCTTTTCTGAAGTGCAATATAATTTTTAGCATCTCTGCATTTAAAAAGGGCCAAATAAAAAAATATTAGGATGCTATTGGAGACATAAATGTCATTACAATGAAAATATCTTGGCACCATTGAATTACAATCTAATTTACAGGACTTTTACCTCTATATAGGAATATGGGGTGTTTGTTTCCAGATAGTTAACTGGTAAATACAAAGATATCTTTATTTTTTATCAAGCTAGATCTATACCTTGCAACTATTATTCACAGGCCTAACTGAACTTAATAAACACTCTTTTTTGTATCACAGAGCAAAAACCATCACTAGACTTACCTTATTTTAACAATTATTTTCTGTACTATCTCTTACTACGTCTCAACACCCAAATCTTAATAGTGAATAGTGAATGGTGTTCATAATCCTGAAAATCATCATATGGTATAATCTTCAGAAACTGGTTTAGTTCCTTCCTGTGCTGCAACTTATACATCTGCCAAATGTGCTACGTAGGGGAAACAGAGCTGAGGAAGGTGAGTGTGGAAAAGAAGAGACGCCAGTTTCCAACTGCAGAATATATTGGAAGTTGCAGATTCTCAGTTCCTTTCAGCCTGCTCTGGTTATATGAAAAGTTGATGGGGACTCTTTTTGATTGCTATTCATCCTCATACTGCACCTACTGCTGGTATTTTAATATAATATATGGTTTTGCATTAAAGTTTTCGGGTGTAATTCAACAAACAGTATGCAGACACCAAGCTTATTTCTAAACGGATAACATTTGGAATTCTTTCTGCATAATAGCTAAAGCTATAGTTTGTAACCTTCATTGTTTTGGCAGCTTTGCCTTGTAGTCTGCATGATGTCTGTTGAAAAATTATCCTCTTTGCAACAATGTAGTTTGCAGCCTTTTGCAGCTTGGTTCAAAGTCAAAGACAGAAAGGCAAGAGATATAAGAAGTAGGTATCATGCCAATTCTAACCTGATTTCCACAAGGTCTTGGGAGCCTCAACTTTAACCATCGACAGGGAGCTATAAATATAGGATATAATCGTTCTTGGGAAAAAATCACTCTACAATCACGAAGCCTTGGTTGCTAGTCTATAAAATAGTGCTGCATCATAGAATTAATGAGTGTTAAAAAGAAAATCAATTTAAAGAACTTAATCAGTTTCAGGCATATAAAAATAATAAATGTTAGTTACTATTAATATATTTTGAGCTTTCTGGAAATATAAATTCCAAACTTCTTGGATCTAATAGAACATAAGTTAACCCTTCCCCCTCAATTTCTAGCAGTTAGTCCATCTTTTATTTCTTCTTGGATTTGAAAGCTGGGGTTCATTTTGCACTAGAATGCTTGATGAACTAGGAAATATTAATAAAGCTGTTTCTTATTCACCTACTCAACGTCAAAATGTAACAGACTGATTAAAGAGAAAGAAGACATGAATAAAATGACAAAATACACATTAAATTTTAATCACTACAAGTTCATCTAAGACATGTAGCCGATACGCTAAAAAGAAATTATATTTAGGTTAGAGGAATGGCAGTGTTGTTTGTAAGGCTGGTTGAATTTGTGCAGTTAGTAGGAAGGTAGTGGCATGATTAGGGCATGAAGAATCCAAATATCTTTCTGCTATTTAACACAACCCTTTAGACTCCTTAAGTCCCAAATAAAGCTGGGTGGTGTTTTTGATGTTAGCATATTTGGAATAAAAATGCATATGGAATTTACAGACATCTCACTGGGGTGAAATCCTCCGACACCCATATAATGTAAATGAATACAGGTCCTCGTAAAGTCTCTGGGGGAAGAGATGTCTGAAATAGCCCCTATGTGTCAGAGAAAAGCAGTAAGATGAATTTCAAGTGACCAAGTGTTTATTATAGAATGCTAGGCTATTGATTAGTGTGAAATAGTACATTTTTTTTATCATGCCATTTAATTTATTCCTCCAAAGAAACCGACGTTTGTCAGAATGAGCCATAAAGCTTTTTTTAAACGGCCCACCTAAAAGAACGCAAATGCCTCAGCATAAAATTTAATGGGATCTACAATCTAAACACAAACTGTTTTACTTCTCTTGTTTATAAACTCCACAATTATTTACCTATCAGAGCACCCACTGTTCCCAAGCCCACCCTTTCTAATAGGAAATGGCGAGAAAGAACAGGAGCACACTAGAAAAACCAATTCCTGTGTGTTTTTTTTTAAAATCCAAGTGTATATAATATTCAAGGCTCAATTCAAATATTATTTCACTCACATTTATTTTCTGCTGATATCCTTTTATCTTCCAGGAAAAGAGAGTAAGTAAGCTCCCCCCCCCCATTTTTTTTTTGTCCACATAGATGGCAATTTATCTATACCTATCATTTGTAACTTATTACTTTCCATTCTTTGAAGTAATTGTTAACAGATATTCCTTATGAATACTGAAAATAATATGCTCCTGAACAGCAGGGGACCTTGTTCTTTTTTTACTGTATAAACCACAGTACTCTGCTCACTACCTCATTGACAGTCATCCTATTCATATATTCATTTAATAACTCTCTTTAAGGTAATTTTTTTGAATTTTTAAATGAATTTATTGGGGTGACATTAGTTAATAAAATTATATAGGTTTCAGATGTTTAATACTATAATACATCATCTGTATACTGTATTGTGTGTTCACCACCCCAAGTCAGGTCTCCTTCCGTCACCATTTATGCCCCCTTTTACCATTTTACGATCTCTCCCCAGTCTTCTTTCCCTCTGGTAATCACCATGCTGTTGTCTGTGTCTATGAGTTTTTTTCTCTGCTTAATCCCTTCACCTTTTTCACCTACCCCTTAACCCCCCTTCTTTCTGAAAGTATTCTTCAAACTCTTTACATTATATGAATGTTTCAGGGTATTGTTAATATTAAGTTGAGAGGGAAAGAGAGGAACAGAGACAGAGACAGTTCTTGTTCTAAAGGACTAATGCTATAGCGAGAGTCTAGAATGTTGTCATGCAGTGCTTTAAGTACAGTGACACTGGACATAAGCAGATGGTTATGAATGATAAGAACAAAGATTTCATAAGCGATGCTACCAGAGAGAGATGGAGGGTTAGATATATGGCATGAAGCCTTTATATTCTGTATAATATGTTCAATATTTGGATTTTATCTTAGAGACCATGGGCATTTGCTGAAGAATTTGAAGTTCCAAGGTTATACTCTCCAATGATGTGAAGGATGGTTTTGAGGAGTCTGATAATGGAGATAGTCCAGTTTGAATGTTGCTGAGATTAAAAACAAAGCAATGAGTAATAAATAATGAAGCTGCGTCAGAGATAGTGAAAAAGGTGATGGACAGGAGGGAACAGATTTGGGAACTAATTTTTATAAATGCCTGGTGAAGTCTAGTCATTAATTTGATATGGGGAGGATAATGATGAAGAAATTAAGGATGACTCCAAGGTTCCTAGCTTAAGCAACTAGGTAGTGACATTAATAGAGAAAGGAAATACAGCAGAAGGAATATGCTTGAGAAGAAAAAGAATGAGTTAGTTTTAGACCAAATGAGTTTTGTGTATGTGTGTGTAATGGAGATTGAAGGTCACTGGAATTAAACAGGTCAAGCAACAGTAGGGTTAGGTTCCTAACTGGCTTATTCACACCGATGTTTAAGTTGACTAACAAGGCAGGAGATGTTAGGTAAGTGGAGTCTATATACCAATGACAAAAATTCTTGGTAAAAAGTGTCTAAATTACCTGGAGGTAAATCCATGCAAGCAACATGGAGGAATTCCTGAAATAAATGACCCTTCAGATATATCTGTCTCAAAATCTGCCACAGTAGCCAAAATTTCTAGCATTACATTGCTTGGTTAAGAATTGGGTCCCAAGATTTCTATTGTGAAAATGCAGATACATTATCTAGGAGGGAAAATGAATCACCAACTACCACTTTAGTATCAAAGATAGACCCAAATCAAAGAAGCTATAAGGAGAAAAGGAAAGAAACTAATATTCAACAAGCATCTGTTAACATTATGTCACTCAAAATGTACAGACAACTTAGAGATTTTATTGTTTTTTAGAGATGAAAAGATATACTCCAAGTGGCTAAACGACTTGCCCCATATCATACCAGAGGAGACTCGGCTCCTAAGGCAATTTTCCTCACAAGGGCACGATAACGGTGAGAATGATGAAGGTGTGGACAAGCACCATTTCCCAGGAGCTACCTACCAAGTATGGTGGTGTGTGCACGATACGCCACATCTTATTTAGTCCTCTTAACATTTTAAGTAGTGTTACCTTCATTTAAATACAAGAAAGCTGAGGCTCAGAGGAGCTGAGTAATGCGAAGACTGTCATAGACCTCCTAAGAGTGGTAAAGCAGAGATTCAAACCCAGATGCAATTGACTTCCCAGCCCAAGTTCTTCACAGTTATCTGCACTGCTTCAGTGCCTTGTAATACCCAAATAAAGACCAAGAGTAGAAAAGCTGATTTTTTTTAAAAAAGTTATGATTCAATGTATTGGTACAATTCTATTATTTAACATACAATTAAGAAGGTATTTTAATGACTGAATCCTTGGCAATGTCAGCCCTCATTGTGTCCTCATTGTCCTTCCCTTAAGAAAATTCACATTATATCCAAAGCAGAGATAGTATCTTATAATAGGATCCTGTGCTTCAGCTGGCAGCTCATCTGAAGCTCATTAGGAATGTCTATTTTAATCAGGTGTCCATCTTGCTGCACCAAATGGAAGAACCATGTTATATATTTCTGTGACAACTCAAAGAAGATACAGTTGACTTGCAATTGCATTAAGCGTTGTCATTATGAAATGACTTTCATTCAAAGCCAAAGAGTTAGATATGCTGGAAAAATAACACTGGACCATGGCTTTTCAGTCAGTAAAACGATGTGGCTGAGGCAAGTTAATATACTGGAAAAAATATAAGAACATGAGAAAATGTGGAATGATGACATTTATAGACTATATCAGGTTAATTATTTGCCAATCAACACAAAGCGAACATATTTAAAGATCAAATGGCTAAGCAGAGAGTTAATTAATTCTAAATAGATGGAGTTTGACATCATGTGTTCTTTTCTTTGAAGATGGCTAATAAATAAATAACATATGCCTAGTAGTGTCCTGAATTTAGAATCAGGATTCAGAAAATTAACAAAACTAAAGGTAGATAGGAAATCCAGGAATGAACCCAAGAACTGCAGAGCAATCTCAGTGCATTCAGAATGTATTACACAGATCATTGCCAAGTTTCTGTTCTAGTGTGTTCATATGAAATGGTTTTATATTTGCTGCCAATGGGTGAGAAGAATGTTTAGTGTTTTTAAGTGTGTAAAACATCAAAAATTAAAGTTTTGCTTAAATGATAAATGTTATATTCTCATGATCAAGTTCTGTCCTTTTTACAAGTTGTACTTTAGACTTTAGTTTCATTTAAGTTGGATTATTCTAGTAGAACTGAAACATTTTAAGTAGTCAGTTGTATTTACTTGGTAAACCCACGCAGATTATGGTGGGGTAGAATTAGTTGCTATTTATAATTTATCACTTGGTTATATTTTCAAGTCATAGATCATTGTTTTGTCAACAGCATCAGTGATAGCAACATTACTTTGCATAGCACAGAGTTTTTTCTTATGTTATAAAGGGAGAGATAACACCTGTCAATTTAAACACGTTATGAAATTGGTGTAGCCACTATGGAAAACAATATGGAAGTTTCTCAAAAAACTAAAAATAGATTTACAATACCCAGCAATCTAACTTCTGGGTATTTATCCAAAGAAATCCAAAACACTAATTAAGAAAGATATATGCACCCATATGATCATTGCAGCATTATTTACAATAGTCAAGCTATATAAGCAACCTAAGTGCCCAGCAACAGATGACTGGATAAAGAAGATGTGGTACATATATACAATGGAATATTACTCAATCAAAAAATAAAGAAATCTTGCCATCTGGGAGAAATGGGATGAACCTAGAGGATATTATGCTAAGTGAAATAAATCAGACAGAGAAAGATAAATACCATATGAATTCACTTATTGTAGGATATAAAACTAAAAGCAACAGATGAACAAACAAGATAAACGAACAAACAAACAAAAGCCATAGACACAGACAACCAGACATAGTTACCAGAGGGTGAGGGTAATAAAAGGTAAAGGGTATCAGACATATGGTGATGGAAGGAGATTTGACTTTGGATGATAAACACACAATGCAATATACAGATGATGTGTTATACAATTGTACACTTGAAACCTGTATAATTTTATTAAACAAAGCCATCCCAATAAATTTAATAATTAAAAATATCTAGCAGATTAATCTGGAAAAAATTAAAAAATAAATGAACAAACAAAACAGAAACAAACTCATAGATACGGAGAACAAACTGGTGGTTGCAATGGAAGGGGAGTTGGGGAGCTGGGTGAAAAGGTGAAGGGGTTGAGAAGTACAGGCTGGCACTTACAGAACAGTCATGGAGATGTAGAGCACAGCACAGGGAATATAGTCAATCATATTATAATAACTGTGTATGGTGCCAGGTGGGTACTGGACTTGTTGGGGGATCACTCTGTAAGTTATGTAAATATCTAAGCACCATGCTATCCGCCTGGAACTAACACAATATTGAATGTCAACTGTAAATTTAAAAATTTTAAATTTAACTGCTTTATGTGTGGTACACAATAAGGTTTAAACAAATTGGGATTGAACTCCAGAATTATAGAGTTGAAACTTGACCTATACTGAACAGGAAAGATTTACTTGGAAATAAATACTGCAAGGCTATTTAATTGGTCATTAGCTGTACTAGATTTCCATTGCTGCTGTAACAAATTACCAACAATTTTGAGGCTTAAAACAACACCCATTTATTACTTCACAGTTTCCATAGGTCCAAAATCTGGCACAGTGTGACTTAGCTGGTTTTCAGCATGGTCTCACAAGGCCAAAATCAAGGTTTCAGCCAAGCAGTGCTCTTTTCTGGAGGGTCTAGGGAAGAATGCTCTCCCAAGTTCATGCCCTTCCTTGCAATTAGAGCACAAAGGTCCCTGGCCCCTTGTTAGTTTTTCGTGGAGTTCATTCTCAGTTTGCAGAGGTTTTCTGCATTTCTTTGCTTGTGATCCCCTTCATCTTCCTAATAGTGATGATGAATCAAGTCCTCACACTTCAAACTTCTCTGACTCTCCTCATCTCTCTGTTGCCTTCTGCTATGGCATTTGTCTGACTGACTCTAGTGCCTTCCTCTTATGCTCCTAAAGACTCAGACGTCTAGATTTATTCCTCTATTTTTATATTTAGCTGATCAGTAACCTCAACTTGCATCTACAAATTCCCACCACTGCTGTACCTAAATTATTTTTGATTGAATAACCAGGAACAGGAATCTTGGGGGCACATCTTTTGAATTCTACCCAAGATATTTCAGTTGTATTAAGACAACAGAGGCAAAGTATAAGGAAATCTTTAAAAAACAACCCAATTTTCAAAGAAAAACATAGTTTTGTATTCTATAACTATGGGGACTGAAAAAAAATCAGTTCAAAAATTTAAAATATGTTTTTCCCACTCTTCTCAACATTTTATTCTAAAATTAATCATTTGGTAGTATATACACTTTTACTATATTTGACTAACATTTCCACACCTGGTTAAAGAAACTAGTCATTTTGCAGTAACACATATTTAATCATGTGCTTTGATCAGCCGAAAATGATAGGTTAAAATGGTCTCCAACCATTAGAACTTTAATCTGTATATTACACTATAGTTTAACTAAGTAAAAATAAAATCAATTCTATAGGCAGAAAACAAAAAGTACAAAAAAAGAAAGAAAAAATTAAGGAGCAGATGCTTATTCTGTCATTGACAATGCCTAGGTGTCTTTTCAAGTGTACTTTGAACTCTCCACAAAATATCACCTTTCTGCTAGACTTAGTATCTGCACTAGTAGGGCAGCCTAGTAATGTTTTCATAACTTGAATATACCCTGTTTGAATAGCTCCTTGTTTTTATTCCCATTTCAGTAAAAAAAAAAAGCCTTTCTTACATATGTTTCATACTACAAAACAGTGTACATTTCTTAGCTTGTAACTGGTTTTGTCTACTCTGCAGAAGTGCTTTTTTTTTCTTCTACATTCTTGCAACTGGCATTCTTCTCTTCTCTTACATATTACTGTTGGCAGTGACTGTCACTTGCTTTCCTGTTGCTGTTTTTAATCTCTACTGCTATCTCTGCTTCTTGACATGTCTGCTTCTGCTGTTATTTTCCTTATCTTCTCTGCATCTGTTTTCCTACCTATTTCTTCCCATCTTAGTAACCATTTCTTCCTTCCTCCAATGTTCTTAATGGCAAACACTATCCTTAACTCTCTGTATTACTTGTTCACTCAATTCACAATGCCATAATTGAAATATATGCCACCCTCCTGAAAACCCCTCTAACAGATATCCCCCTCAAGGATACTAATGCCATTTAAGTTGCGAATATTTTGGATATTTTTCCATCTTATCTTTCTGGATCACTTTGCTACATTGTGGATTGTCCTTCCATCCCTTAAATATTGGTATTCCCTCAGATTCTCTCTTGTCCTTCCTTAACTTGTATTCTCACTTCCACAGTTCTTTTCCCCCTAGAGGATGTCATGGATTCTTAGGGTTTCACTGTCCACATCTATGACGATCCTCCCAGGTTGGTGTTGTCACATTAATATGAACTTCTTCAAGTTCCATGTTGATATGACTATTACTCTGCAGCATTACCCTTCTCTCACAGGTGACATTTTTCCAGAAGCAGAAGCACAGAGCAGAATTAGGAATGCAAAGTGATTACTAAGTATCTACACATAAAAGGAAGGGAGAGAAAAAAGGTTTGCACAGGGAAAAATGTTGGACTAGAGTACAGTCCTGACGGAACCTCAACTGACCCTATGGGATGCTCAAGAGTAGTTATCGACCATCAGGGGAGTCCTGCCCTGGCTCAGCATGACCGGGTCCTTAGAGACCTACATGGCTCTGTCTTTGGATGTAAGCCACACTAGCAAGAGAGTGATCCTGGATGTCTCTGCAACTGAGACAGAACTTGATGGAACTGAAGGCCTGAGGTTGGCTGCTGACAATATTCCCTGAGCTGGGCAGCACGTCTTTCCTTGAAGGAGCATCTCGGTGGCACATAACCATGTGGACTCTCCCTCTTGAATGTTTCCTAACTAACTTGAATTCACAAATTCGAGATATTGTCTGAAGTCATCACTGACCCTAGGTTGAAATTAATTTAAATCTCCTCAGTTTATTTATTAATTCAACGAAAACTTACTGAACACCTAACCAATGCTAGACCTTGTTTTAGACAGCGAAGATCTTTAGTTCACAATACAGGCAAAGTGCCTGCCCTAATGGAACTTACATTTTACACGAAGATCAAATACACAATGCCTTAAGAGGTGGTTTTCTCTTTTCCCCTGTTCTCACATTTCCATGAGTGAACTTAACTTAATGTGACTCCACAGTGGAGATCTGCTCCTGTTCTCCCAGTATAGCAAAGCACAGTGAAGCAGCCACCGCTGTGTCCACACAACAGATCCAAACCAAGCTGCCCAGTGAGGTGGGGGAGGAGGGATCAGAGGACCTCAGTATGGGCTTTACCAGCAATGAAGTTGACATTTTGAAATTCATTTGCCTCTTTCCTGTGTTTTAGTTCTCAATTTGATCTGGACATGGGAAGATAAAAAAAAATGAGTATTACATTTAAACTCCTTAAAACCCACCGCATACTACGTCAGGCGGAGGAAAGCGCTGTGAAGAATTACAAAAGCCAGGGAGGACGGAAGTGGACAGGAACAGGCAGTGGCTATTTTGTGTGAGGTTATTAGAAGGTACCTTTTTGAAAAGGTGACATTCTGAGCAGAAGAAACTTTCTTGAAGTGACCCGAATTCACTCATGGATGTTCACACTCTAATCCCTAGGTGTTAGTTTATCTTCCCTCGGCTTTCTCTGTCTTCTGAATCTTGACTTCCACAGTGCTGGCTCATTTTTCACACTCAGTCACTTATTTTCACAAAGACAAAAATTGCTCCAAGCATTGATAAATTCCGTTGACTTTACTGAAGATAGATAGGTGTCTCCATATAGGGGTCATATCATATAGCTTTATAATCTTTAGCTGGCTGTCTGTTCCCCTCTTCACTTCCACTCTACTCCAAGTTCTTCTCCCTTGATAAAGTGCAGGAGCTTTCTCTCACTTACACCTAGAAGCTAAGTGACTGATAGCCCCTAAAACTGGGGTACAGCAGGAATCAAGGCTTACCTTCTATCATTCCCACATACAAATTTATTATATTTTTCTCATAATAAGGCAGTTCTTTCCTAATGAATAATTCTGGGTAATGCTGCTTTCTCCACATCATCTCACAGCAAAATAATAAACAAACAAATAAATAAATAAAATAAAATTACATACTCAAAGCTATTTCACAAATATACCTCTTAAGTCATAGGAGAGGGGGGCTCAGGGCACAAAATTGAATTCTGTAATTTACGTGCCCATACCCAACCATCTCAGTTTGCCCAGGACTAAAGAATTTCCTGGGACACAGGAATTTCAGGCTAAAACTGGGAGTCCCAGGAAAATCAAAATATATCCGATCTCTTTTGACTTAGTTCCCAAATCTCCTACTTTGAAGACTGTGAAGAGACTCCTTGAGAACCTGTTTAAAAGTACAGTTCCTTAGCTCAGTCCTAAGGCTCAGTCCTGGACAGAGTTGCTTGCCCAATCGCTCCAGGGGTAAATGCATCCTGTCAGGCCAACTTCACTTTAATCACATCAGCTAGAGGTCCGGCTGTGTTTGCAGAAGTCTCTCATGTGCCTCGGTTGGGAAATGTAGTTCTCTTTGAGAGGATTTAAAAAAAGACCTAAACAAATAAGCAGAAACCACAATCTACATCTTCTGCCTTCTACATTCTCTACCTTCAGAAACAGTACTTACTACCATGTTCATAATCTCCCAACACTAGGATAACATACAATTGAGATATGCCTGTCCTATTCTCACCCTCCTGGTGTTACTAATCTTTTTAAGAAGAATGTCTCCCCTCCCTGGCTCTTCCTATTCAACTTCATTTTCTGGTTAATTAGGGTAGGAATTTACTACAGCTGAATTTTACAAACTAAAATAGGGAGCTTATTACTTCATACAGGCCTTTGCATTTTGCTCCCCCAAAGGGAAGAGAATTTTTGCTAACAGGCTTTAATTTCTGTATGATCACAGACAGTCTGGCAATAACCATCCCATGATATGGAAAAACTGGTCTATGCAGCAGCTGACCTGAGCCAAGTCCAGTGGGGGTTAGGGATTTTTAGAGGGTGTGAAGGACCCACCTGCTTACTGTACGCTCTGAGGTCTTGCTTAGCGGTAACACGACCTCAAAAGTCCAAGTCTGTACCAATCCCGAGTCTGCAGGTTTGAACTAGTGCTTCTAGCTCCAATTCTGATCTGGTTTCTGGCTATCACATGTTATTTTCCAAATTCCAGCTTGCTTCCAGAACAAATTTATTTAACATAGACAAATAGAAAACCATTCTGTGGCTATGGGAATGGTTTGATTTTATAGAAGTTTCCAGGAAAGGTTTGAGAGGATTTAAAAAAGGATGTTTTGTTCCCTGACCATTGCTTCTAATGAAGCTGGATTGTCTAACCATGGTCTGTAGCTCCTTGTTAACCGGTCCTCTCGAACTGTCTGCATGCTTCCACGTGTGCACAAGTCTTTCATCCTTCCCCTTGGAAGAGAACAGCAATTTATTGAGAGTTTCAGCAACTCTCAACATTGGGGGATCAAAATAATATGATAATGATGATGATAATGTTAATTATATCTAAATTTTTTGAATGCCTTTATCTTTAACTTATGAGGTCAGTGAATTTGTGATGCTTTTCTAGAATCCATCATATAAATATAATAATGCTGAGTACTTTCTTTTTAAATTTTATACTACTTTTGAAAAGAGCCATCAACTGAATATCTGTTATTGTTTTAAAACAAAATCCCATTGTTGGGTTATTATAAGTGGAGTTTCAGAATAATTAAGTTTACACATACATGTATACATATGTATATCTATGTATAAACACATTCATACATGCACAAAGAACTACTAGCTAAATTAGTGAATAGCCCATCCCTTTGGCTTCCCTTTGGTTATAACCAACTCAGTTCCAGAAACATCTTTTGGCATTTGAGACTCTCAGTTAAATATCAGATCCTAATGGAAATAATGGCCTCAAATTTTTATAGTTATGTAATTGTGTTTCTGTAATGGTGAACAAGTATTCTTAGAAGCAGTGTCTCTGTCTTCCCTTTCAAACATACCATTGTGAAAAGTTATACGTGCATACCTACATTATAAATCACATTTGAGCCACAGTGTCTTTTAAACTTGAAATAGATTTATAAGGCCTGACAGGCTTTTTCTCTTTGTGGACCAAATTTTCTTTTCAATATTCTT